>CM049387.1:4983500-5048500 GCA_026937815.1 Etheostoma perlongum | reverse complement strand
CAGTTTTAAGTGTTTTTCAGTGAATGAACATTGTTCATTTAGAACGTTGGCGTAACAGGGAAAGGGGAATTATGATCCCTCATTCAGAGGTACAAACTAGAGTATATCCTAAAATTCATTAGCGATTTCAGCAGCCAACTATGTGTTAAAATGCGTTGATAATAGAGCATTTAGGGTTGACAAAGTTGAAAAATTTAAACAGATACTCACAGGTTGAAAACATCCTAAGGGCGCTTTCACACCTATAGATCGTTTGCTTTGTTCTGAATCATTTGATGAGTTTTTAAACTTGAAGCGAGTTCCCCTTGGTTCGGCTTGGTTTCACACCTGGAAAAATCCAATCGTGCCAAAATGTGTCACCACGCAAGAATGTTCACTCCTCTTATTAGGATGTGTCCGGGGTGGGAGCAAGAAAGTAAATACAGGAAGAAATTCCTGGACGTGTGCATATTTCTTGTATCTCCATGGTCAAACCACGGAGATGCAATTGCCATTCTTGCGACTTGCGGAGTATGTGTAGTTGGTGCTGTTCGAGTATGGCTCACGTTCTCACTACAAATTAACCTCTCTAGAGTTTGATTGACTGAGACCGGCTCTTCAAGCAGGTCAGTGCGCTTGTTTGGTCTGCTTTTGGTGTGCACCTGAGTGCGATTTCCCGAAAAAAATGCACCAAGGGGCAAAAACAACTCTAGAGCAGGTACTAAACAAGGCAGGTGTGAAAGCGCCCTAAGCTTCCAAAAGGTACATGATTATTACAGTTTATAATGATTTGGATCTTATTTTTGTATTTTATGTAAGTGTTTTCAACCTTTTTCAGACCCCCTCCTGTCAAAATATCCCAAAAAACCAATTGACCTCCTACCAGGGCTGTAGTGCTCAAGACTTTTAACATTTTTCTATGGTCTTGGACACTGGTCTTGCCAAATATGGCTTTTGGTCTCGACTGAGTCCAGAGGCCTCATTTATAAAACTCTGGGTAGATTCTATTCTGAAAGATTTTGTGCGCCAAAAAGTCTGAATTTTCGTATGCAAAAACAACATTCTGATTTATAACACCATGCAGCGCACCCCTGTACAGACTCTTCTCGTTTTAAATAACGATGTGCATTCCCTTATGCGCCCGTGCACGAGTCTCACAATCCTCCCAAGGCCATCCAATTTTTTCTAATAAGGTCCATATCAATCAATCAATAACTATTCCAACCTTGTAAATGAGCCCTCAATGATCAATCGTGAAATGGAAACAAACACGATTCAGTGATTGTGAGTTCGCGGTGCTCTTGCTTAATCTTCGAGCAATGCCAAATCTGCCATGCTGTTGATTGGTTGATTTTTTTTATTCTCAGAACTGTTCATAATGTTCATACTTTTCATATTGTAATATAATAACATAATACTATTTTATCCTAGTATCCTTTGCACTATGCTACACATTTAAATAATTTGTATTTAACTCTTCATTGCACTCATGCCTCTATATTGTTTCTGTTTAGAGTATGTAGAGTATGTGGATTTGCGTCATATTGGCTTCATCGGGGTAATTTTAAGTAACTATGCTATACGCTCTGCATCCAGAGTACTTTATCCATGTGATATTTCGTGTTACCATCGGAGGTCACTAAAATGCAATCTACAAAGCCTAGGGAGCGTTACACACCATCACACGACTAGTCAAAAAGGTTGCGGAAAACTGGGCACGTTTATGCATGTAAATTCTTTATAAATACCGACTTTTGCAAGGAATGTTGCAACCGCAAATTTCACCCTGCTTCACACAACTTTTTCTTGCATAACAGGTTTTAGAAATGAGGCCCAGGTGTCTATATTATGTTATAATAATAATATTGGAGGGGAAAGTGAAACACAGCTTGGACAGGGATGTTGTTTGGCTTTTCACAAGTTTAGACAGCTAGCTAACGCTACACGTTTGCTAACGTTAGCCCAACAGCATTAGCCTAGCCTGGTAGGTAAATATTACAACTGCCTTCAGAGTTTGCTATATCTGCGTCCACATTGTCAACATAAGGCCTGTGGTGTTAGTGCTTCTTTTGTCCAATCATTTTATTGAATGAAATATTAAACTTCACTCCTACGAGATGGGTGGGTTTTTGTTACGTTACATACAAAGCTAACTGGCTATAGTTAGCCTGTACGTACAGTACATGCTAGCAGACATTAGCTAACGTTGTGGAGCCAGCCTGTAACCTTAGCAGTAGAGTTTCAGTGAGAGCTAACCACTACAGTAATTTCACCCGTCAACCTGCAGTGATGTTTGAAATGCAGACACACACATTGTGCCCTTTGAAGGATACAACGGTGCACAAATTCGTCTTCAGTTGAGTAAACTGTGAAAAATGATTCCTATGAATTTCTCAGCTAAATCAAAATCTGTATAACACTGACTTTGCTCCAGCTCCTTGAATGCAATCTGCCTGTGTGTGTGAAACCCAACCTGCTCCTTCCTTAAATAACTTACTGATGGATTTATTTTAAAATTCTGCACTTTGTCTCAAATAAAAATAGCAAATGTTACTTGTAAATTACGCTCAATTACACACTTAATGTTTTCTGAAAATACATGTCTTTCCTCTTAACCCACTTCCAAATAAAAATATATATATATAATATAAAATAATACATTATTTTGTTCAGGGAAGGCATAAACCAACCATTGGGGTACACTCTGTAAATCTGGTCACTTCTTTTCTACACTACAAATGGAGTGAAGCTATATTGTCATTTAGTTGCTCAAATGCTTAGTGCTAGTACCTGGCAGTTGTAATAGTAGTGGATTGGTGTTTGTATCAGTTTGTAACACTGCTATTATGATGTATCACCATGTCATTTTGTTTTCTTTAGATTAGATTACATGATATCAAGAGGAATGGCTATAGGGGAGAGCCGGGACGATTGAAATGCGGGACGGATGAAACATTCCAGTTTTCTCCGAGTGCAATGATGATAGACAGACATCTTTAGGTCAACATATAGAGCATGTTAACCTCCTTCTATCAGCCAAATATCTTCCTGTTATTTCCATTTATCACGGAGTTACAGCCAATAAACAAGTTTTTATGGTCAAAAGTAAACTTCATTAGCGGTTACATTTTTTTGATTATTAACAAGGGTTTTTCATTTAAAGGTTTGACTGCATGCTTATTCAGTACACCAGTTAGTGTTCTCCACAATCACAGACTTTCATACTGTATGCTTGTTTACATGAGAAGCAAAACAGGCTGTAATGTCATGTGTCTATATCGGGACGGTTGAAACAGCTGTTTCAACTGTCCCCGACCTGGCTGGAACACACAAATATCTGTGTTTGTACAATAATTTATGGAGGTGAGACATGGAAAAGCAGTTTTAGAAAGATGAAAATATCTTTGAGCCCACCAGGTAATAACTCATGAATGGTTTTGTCCAAAGCTGAAAATGCAACTGTATTTGACAGATGACACGTGTAGGTTGCTAGTGACAAAATATCAGCTTTCAGTGTGATACGACTGCTTTATAAATTACGTTTAATTAAAAAGTGTTTCCACTGTCCCGGCTCTCCCCTACTTACAAATCCTGGGTGTTGTAACACTGTTTTTGCTTTTAGACCAACAAATACCCAAAATGATTGTCTTGACACTGTCATGCATAAGACTTTTTTTCTGTCCTGGACTCAATCTTGACTCGGACTCTAACCTCTTTGGACTCAGTCTTGACTTGGTCTTGACTAGACCTAGTCTTGGACTCAACAAAGGTGGTCTTGACTACAGCCCTTCCTCCTACTGTACTTTAACAGTATATTAAAAAGAATGTTGTTGCTTATAGCCAGAAATCCTTCTCTATTGACTTCAAATGCCAAGCTGATAATTTGTGATAAAATTGGAGGCCATTTCGCAAAATGGTCAGCTTCGCTGCTGAACAGCCAATTGAAATAATCATGTTTCAATTCACGTACGTAAGTGCATGGCTTTTTAAACAAAAATGTTGCAATGTAAATGTAACTTAAACTGCTTAAACTTGTTCTGTTATTTGCACATTTTTGGGTTGGAAATGTTGGTTGGCCTGCATCTGCATGACCTGCATTTAATTACAATTAAATCAAGAGTTGGTACACAAATGTTATTTCAATTGGTGCAATGCCAGTGTGTACTGTCACGGTACTACTAGTCTATATCCACAACGTTCCACTTCCGGGATTGCTCCGTTGCCCCCACACATTCCGCCGGTTGTCCTTCTTTTTGGCCAGATGTCAATTTCCTTCCGCTTTCTTTGTGTTTCATGGGCGATGGTTGACTTTTGAGTTTTCTGGAGCACGACTAAAGCAACTTTTGAACATACACATGTAAAAGTCCCTTCCTGAGGCTATTTTGCAGAAGCACTAGGGCTCCGTCTGGCTCTTAGCACCGCCCAAAATGATTGTGATTGGTTTAAAGAAATGCCAATAAACCAGAGCACGTTTATCTCCCATCCCAGAATGCTGTGTGGACTAGTCAGACCAGCGATGGTCAAAGGAAGCTTCATGAACCACTGTCTTTATTTTCTGAGATCATTAGATGGCGCTCTCTGTTCAAAGATCATCACTAAGCCAGACCCTCCACCGCAATGCTGTGTAGGGAAGTCTGGCAATGCCAGATCTATGAAGACTATTTTCTATGTAATATAGAAACACAGATATAGAACATTGTATGTGTGTGTAACTGTTGGTCAATATGGGCCATATATTTTCCTTGTGCCCTCTGTGGATTGTCCTTTTTGATGTCAAATTAGTCCTGAAATAGCTAATTTCTCCTTCCCTACAAATTTGGCAGTAGTGCAAAACTTGTGCTACTCTGGTCCTGGGAGGGAAGCAATGCTTGGTGGAGGAAAACGAGACGAGAGAAACCCAACGAAAGCCTTTGATCCTGGAAGATATTAGAGAGAAACAAAGTTAAAGGAAAGGCAAAAAAAGGACATGTTGCATAAATACAACTTGGAATCAGAATGCAAATCACATTGAAAATGCACAAGTCTTCTTTTTATATATTATTTCCTCTATTTCTCAATCTCCCATTGTAATTAGCAACACCAGTTGTTTTTGCATTCCTTTAAACCTCATAAAGAAAAACATTTCTGTTTTTTTTCTTGCGGCACAGGTGGGTTGAATATTTAGATCAAGAGAAATGCCTATTCAAAGTTGCTTCAACATATTTATTTCTAAAACTGAATGATAAAAGAATAAAAAAATCCAATGAGGGATTAATGCAAGCGCACAGAACAGAGCAGGGACAATACAAGAGGGGATTGCATTGAGGATTTCTTTTTATTTCTTCTTCTAGGGGATATTTTTTTTATACATTGTTAATTTTTTTTTTATTTTTGGCACATTATTGAGTTTTTTCCTCAGGGGTGATAGAGAAGTGAGGGTGTCTCTTGCTGGGCCAAGCCTCTATAATGATGCCTTTGTAGGGACGTCAGCACCATGTTCAAAGGCAGAACTCCAGCCAGCTGACCCAGCCATTTACAACCTGACAATGAGCAGCTGTAATTGAAAAGTGTTGGAAGAGAGACTCTCACTCACACACACACACACATGCACACACACACACACACACACACACACACACACACGCACGCACACACACACACACACACACACACACACACACACACACACACACACACACGCACTTCTTGAGATTATGGTAACTAGCTAACACTGTGGCGGCTCGTTCCAGTGCTCTTAAACAGGCTGTAATGCCACTCACAGACCCCTATCTGTTTAGCATGCTAACAAGCTAACAAACCCTTTCCATTACTGTAACATGGGCTAATGCACCGCACACACCCTTGTCTAGCTAATAGGGGGTTATGCTAATAAGCTAACAAGTGTCATTGCCGTGTGGTAATGTAACATGGCCTAATGCCACACAGCTTCGATAGCATAAGTTCATGCTAACAAGCTAACGAGCTCAATCTGCTGCTGTGATAAGGGCCTAAAGGGGCACATTGCCACCTATTCAAATATGAGTTAAAGTGCTAATGAGATAGAGCCTCAGTCCATTACTAGAACATGAACTAATGATAATCAAAAGGTTATGGTGCTGACATTTTGTAGTTAACGCCGACTTTCAGTGTCGTTAGAAAGTAAACTAAAGAAAAAAATACTTGGAAATTAAATGTAAAGTAAATAAAAAAAAGTTTTGAGTTATAATTTATTTTACACAGGAAAGCCAAAGCATCGGTCCCATTGTTCCATTGATCCCATTCAGAAATGGAACATTAAAACCATCGGCCGTATATTAATGTAAGCTGGATGTCCCCCACCTTCTTCTCTCTGTGTGTTGCCGTTCTCAAAACTTTGTTCTCTTCTGGAAAAAACAACAAACTTTAAGTTAGCAAGCTACACGTTGAAAATGGCAGGTTTTGAAGAAGATTTGGATCATGCCACAAGGCAGGCCTGCATGGTTCTTTATGGGAATGATTTTACAGATTTACAAAGAATATATTTAGGGTTTTATCTCTTTAACTGGGACATTAGCTAGCATACAGCTAGTTTAAATAGCTCACATTACTGTATTGTGTGAATAGTGAAATTAATTTAATTGTATGTAGTGTTTTATTTTGCGGGGTGCAAATGTTCCATCGATTATGATTTGTGTAAAGAAATGCAAACAACCCAGAGCGTTTTTTTTTCTCCAGTCATATAATGCAAATGTGGTAGAGCTAGACCTTACCCCTAAGCACTGTTAAGATAGATTAAAATAGACCTACATTTTGGCCGAAACCTATGGTCTCACAGTTAGTAGGCGGTGGCTAAGCTAAAGTTATCTAATTTTAGAGTCTATAAGTACATGATTTAAATCAGAACATTCCAATTCAGATTAGAATGATCATGTAATATCTAATACTGCCCCCAGTTGAAGACAGGCATGGAAACCATGGCTATTCTGCACCCGGCTAATTGAACAGTGTATGGTGCTGGAGTGAAGACAAATGAATACCACAAATTAATAATATCCTCTTCATTTAAACAAATTAAGTACTACTTGGATCCCATTTGACCAGAAGACATCCGTGTCAACAACAGCTCTTTGATACAAATGAAACCAGCCACCGTTGATCATGTGGATATACCAATCAATTATATCTCTTCTCCCTAGTCAAGTGCAATGGAGAACATACAGTACATTTGTGTATACAAGCCTTTTTTTGCCAAATGACTAAGTTACTAACATAGTTTTCTGAACCATTTTTGCCAAACAAAAAATGCTAAACATTGGTCCAGATGACAACATACAGAAAAGTACACACACCAAATAAGGCACAGTGAACCTTTCCCACAATCCTTCCTTGCATTGAGCACTAACATTAAGTTAACATAGCTCTGTTTTGATACACTCCTAGACAGACAACAGACAACAGACAAGCTCCCTGCCTCTGAATATTTCATTATTTCATTTCATTATTTGTAAAATTGTATTGTCATATTGTTGTCATTTTTGTCTGGCTTAATTTTTCCATCATTTCTTTCTCATCTGTGTTATAATTTTGCTCTTGGTAGCACTTTGGATATAATTAAAGTTGAGTTCAGATGTATTCTTTGTTCTAAAAAAGGAACAAAATATTCAACCAACAAAATGTATTGGACACATGCAGGCCTAAGTTTCTATTGTGCTTGTAAAAACAAAAGTTCCACAAAAAACGAAACATAAAAAAAAAAAAAATGGATCTATTCTATATCACAGCTGTTTGGAAAATGTTCTTGCAGCATAGCTGCAGCCCGACCTATCCTTTCATAAAGCGTCTTTGGTTTGTGCCTGGCTGAGTGAAGGGCTATCACACAGCAGACTCCTTGCCCTAGGAGTAGATAGATGTGTGTATTTGGCATCACATCCAGCCATCCTTTCATCCTCCCTACCCCATCCCACCCCCCCTCCTTTTCTCTGCCCCCGACACCCCACACCACCCGCTATCCAAATAGAGATATCTGGAGGAGGAGGGGAGGCAAGGTGGCAGGCACCCCAAATGTAAAGCGTACGCAATCACTCAGATACAAGTGGCACCGCTAAAAATTGCCTTCATATATCAGCTTATGGTTTACGGGCTGTGGCAGAAAGGACGGCAAAAGGTCAGGTGGAAAAACATATAGACATGTCAGAGCCACTGCTCGGGGCGCTGGAGCTCTGGGCTGATGGCTAAGGAGATGGGCTGTGTGTGTGTGTGTGTATTTGTGTGTTTGTGTGTGTGTGCGCGTGCGTGTGTGCGTGTGACAGACTCAGGGACATCAGGGCAATGTTTGATGGGGACCCAATGTGTGTGTTTGCGCTTATGGATGTTTTTTTTTGAAAAAGTCCTCCAAAGTGAGGGCAAGAGTTTAGGTTTAGGATTTTGGATTAAGATTAGAAATTCATGGTTAGTTTTGCTGCTGTTAGAAATTGGACTTTTAACATTAATATGTATTCCCTCAGCCTGCCTATGGTCCCCCAGTGGCTAGAAATGGCAATAGGTGTAAACCGAGCCCTGAGTATCCTCTTCTGCCTTTAAGAAAATAAAAGCTCAGATTGGCTGATCACGAATCTGGAATCTTGCTTCTTATGAGGTAATAAGGGGCAAGACATCATGGCTTTCAAATGAGAAAAGTGGCAGTTGGTCAAGGTAACACCTCCAGCCTCCACCTTGGACCCAACAGTTCTAGTAGTTTCCTCCAGAGCAAGCACCTGTGCGACAGATTCAAGGCTCATTTAAAGTCATTTTGTTTCATCGTTAATTTAATTAATTTGTGTTGTTAAATGGGGGCGGGGCTAATAGGCCATTCTAACTGATAGGCTACCTCAGAAAATCTCCCTCTTTCTCACAGCCCAATGTTGGCAGGTATGAGTGTTCCTTCAATATTTAAAAGATGAAATTATTGTTGTTACGCTAAAGGTTAATGATGATGGGTAGCACATGTATGGATAAGGGTTGGGTTCAGGAAGGATGCTGTATATATAGGCTATAGTAAGAGAAACATGTGCATCCTTCATTTGTGATCATCTGTGTTTGTCTTTGTTTCTCACTTTTTGTGTGTGCTGTGTACTGTAGCTAGTTTCCACAGTCAGCAAGCAAACACACACACACACACACACACAGGTATATGCTGGATACTGTAACCTCTTGGTCAACCTCCGCTGACAAGACAGATCGCTCCATTCATCTATGGGTGAGTGCACCGAGCGCTCCATTCATCTCCGGCTGAGTGGATCAGGCCGACCAGCATTTTTCACACCGCTGGCCCATGATGCATCTGGGGCTCTGGAGGAATGTCACTGGCCTGAATGCCCTGATCTGTCATAAAGCCCTGGCTGCCGCCACACCACTCTATACACAGTAACACACACATATGCAGGCACACACTGTATGCAGCATCATGTTGGCCTGTTGGCTTATAGAGACGATCCTATGACCTATGACAGTTGAAGTATCTTTGAGTAACATATTCAATCGTCCTGCACATTAGACTGACTACTGTAGGCTGATACTCACAAGGTATTATTCATTTATTTATTAATTTAATTTTGGATCTGGTTTTGTCAGTAGCCTGCTGATCTCTTCTACTCTTACATAAATGCATAAACAGTGACATTTTTTACAGTAGGGATACATTGGACCATAAACATAAAAAAGGTAAAAATGCGAGTGAAAGTGGGACCAATGCCTACTTATTAGTGCCTACACGCATGCCAAATAAATTAATTTATGTATGTCTTTGTCACATGAAATAAAAAAATACAACTTCAGTGAAATGTCAGTTCCTCTTTGCATCATATACAGTTATGATAGTAAATATAGATTGTTGTATGATGGTGGGGGGGATCCTAGTGACTTGAGGGCAGAAAAGCCTCTTAATGCTTGCCTGGTAAGAAATGTAAATTAACTTTGAATGTACCTGAATATCAAATTGAATGTACCTCTGTGCTGTGCTGAGGCATGCTGAGGGACAATAACACATCTGACCTCCTGCACTCAGAGCTGCTGGACCTCCTACTCTGTCCCTGTCACTCCGTCTCTGTCTCCCACAATTGGGATGGATTGTGTTAATTTTGTGTTTGTCTTTGATATGCCTACAATACACTTGACTACTTTTAACAGACTTTGAAAAAACTAAAGTCTGACAACATCTCTCATCTGAAGACAATCCTCTCACATACAGTATAATGTTAAAGACTATCATAATATGTAAAGACTGGAATCATGCAGGGTCCCAACTTGACTGCAACTAGAATTGATTTGAAAAATGTATTAGGGGACCACTAAGGTCTATATAAAAGCATCCAAAAAGCAGCATGTCATGGGACCTTTAAGTGTTGAGCTTAGTGCAGCTCAGTGACAACCATTAACACCACTGGCTCTAGCTGTTGCTGCTTCCTGTTTGGTGCTGGAGGGAGCGCACCCATTGGTTGTTGACAATGCTCACATGATTTAACTTCACAACCAAGACTTTAAACTGAAGATAAATTCAAACACATCTGATTGAGTTGTAAATTAAATGTTTTAAACGTTTTAAACAATTGAGACAACAGGAGCACGCCCCAACTCTAGCAAGATTTCATTCCGATATTTGAAATTGCTTGAAAAGTCATTTGGTGTAAGGTCAGCATTAGTCAGCCCGTTTCATGAGGACAATTGGGCATCGAGAACCTGTTCCAACTTTGAATTCAATCAGGAGAGACTTTGTTGCAGATATGCAAAGATTTATCGTAAATATGCATAATATGAAATGGACAGTCTTTGGAGATTAGACTCCGTTGTTATGAAATGGTATTCTTTAAAAAGAGGTAGAAGCCAAAAGACAATCTCCTGTTAAAGTTAAGACACTGATGGTGGTGTGAGGAGCCCGAAGACCAAACCAAGGAGGACCCAGGAGCCAAGCTTGATGAACACCGGAGGAGCAAGGGGAGGAGAAGGGTTCCATTTTCAAAAAACACCATATTTTTGTTGTACTTCACATTGCTACAGATCCTGTTTTCACCCTGTATGTTTAGGTCTATGTTTTAGCTACAGAGTGAGACTACTCACTTGTTTTAGCTACAGAGTGAGACATCTGACTTCTATACTATCTTTGTTGGGAGGTACACATGCTCAGTAGCTAGGTAAGATCACATCAGCTAGATAACTCTTTCTCCAACTTTGGTCAATACAAGGCAGAATTAGCTGGGAGACTTCTTCTAGACCAGGGACACTCATGGAATACCTGCAGAACAGAGACATGGAAGTAGTTCTTTTGGAGATTATGAGCTAACATGCTAGTGCTAGCATGGGCTACAGTTAGCCACTTTGTCTTATAAAAATTGAAAATGGATTTGTGTACCCTCTGCCTCTCTCCCTCCTCACCCTGCCTTTGGTTTCCTGTACACTTTCATCAGATACTGTCTATCAGCTGTCACTGCATACTGCTTTTTTATTGTCACTTTTCTTGAATTGTTTCCAAGGTGCACATCCAGTTTTACGAGAGAAAATCAAGCATGTTTGAAAAGTTCGGTAGAGCCTGGGATGAGGTAAAGACACATCTCTGAATTGCTTGTCACGATGGGCATGAGCCCACATTCTTGATGATTTTAGTCTCTAAATTTGTCTGAGACATGAAAATCATAGCAAAAGTCTTGTAATCTGTACTACCCTTTACACAAAAATGTTGGGAGATGGAAATATAGTCGACCTGTGTGGAGCATTGTGGAGGTTGGAGACATTCTTTCAGTTAAGACATGAAACTAAATATTAACATCATGTTTTCCACATGGATAATCTACGCTAATACGATAATATTTTGCCAATTTGCTGGCAATTCTCTAAAAGAACTGCACCAAAAATATAAATGGTAGCTCGTCTATTGTCAGTCATTGATGTTATTGCTTGTGCAAGCGGCAAGATGTTCTCAAAGTGTGCAAAGCCAAAAAACTGATCAAAAGAGCACTTAACCTGCATACTGCAGCTCCATATAGTTGCCACACATGCCATTTTTTCCCATTTAGCCAAGCCCAGCGTTGATATGTTGATGGCCCAACAGGGTTTCCGCTATGTACACACACACACAGCTGTTCCTTCAGCTCTTTATGAAAAGTCATGAAGTCATAATTACACGACTCTGCAGAGCCGTCTGCACTACTCAACTCAAGCAAACCGTCATCCTCTCTCTCCCTCAGCAACTGGAACAGTGACAGGACGTCATCACTCGCAAAGTCATGGCAACCAAGTAAACAACAGGGCGAGTACAACTTGTCCTTCAATCTAAGGCAGAGTGACAAACAGCAACGAAATTGTATTTTTAATGTAAAATAGCATTGTGGACACTAAATTTGATGAATTTACTGTTTATCATACCCCAGATGAGACAATAAGCTAATGTTAGCGACCGCTGTGGTCCCTCTGCTGCCCTGCTGCAGGAGACGCGTTGTTCTGTTGTTAAACTGTGTGTAAATGAGTGGTGATGTTAAATCACCGGTTTCAGGTAACCTCCCTACGGTACTGTCTATTTGATGTAGAATGGTTTCAAGGTAACAGTCGGTAGCTAACATTAGCAGATAAGCCCGTTGACTTATTTTTCATATTTTGATGCTAAAAAGAAAAACGACACATTGTTTTCAAGTCATTTTTGACGTTCACCTGCTCTCAGCCAAACTAACACTGCAAGACACTTTTAGTTCAATTATATGATCAGCTGCTAACACTAATAATACTAATTTAAATTTTAGAGTGCTTTTCAGGGTACTCAAAAACACTTCCCACCAAAAAATACAAAATATCAGCCAGCTAAGGAGAACAGGTGAGTTAGGGCTAAATTTAATTTTTTGTTAACCTTCATTTACAATATTCATTTTATAACATTTTGATGGCATTGTTCTGGACCTTTGTGTAAAATTCATATGTATTCCTTTAAATTAAAAAAAAGTTTTACTAGCTCCAGACCCGATTGCACACACATGAGCACAGTGACACACACATCCTGAAGGACATACTGTATGCTGTATAGGCTTATAGCATAGGCGTTAAATGAGTTGTCCAAGTCAATAATGACGGAGGCAAAATCATGATGTGAAATATAGAATAAGGACAAATGATAGTTATATGATGTTAAGTTGAGATGTAATGCGTCTAATTTATTCCCCAGACCGTTATATATGTTTGAGAATTAGGCATTTGAATAGCAAAGCATTCATTTGGCATTTATGTGATGGGTCAATGCTGTTTTCTGACATGTGGTTCAGTATTTTACACCCAGATAGATATGCCTTATTTGCAAAACAAGGCAACAGAAACCATCATGATCCAGCCACATTTCATGCAAATCACTGACAAGTTTCTACTAATGTAAAAGGACTTGGAGTTATCCAATGCAGAGGCAGTATGCGCTGCCCTTTGCACTGTGTGTGATTCACTATGGTGTAAACCAGTGATCCATTATTTTAAGCTGTAGGTCAAAGATGGCTTGGCAGTGCATTCTAATGCAATAAAAACTTGCATAGATGTCAAGACACTTTTAAAATGTTCAACCTGTAAATTGGACCAATCAGAGATATTTTGAAAATGCGCGTGGAGATGCATCTTTCCACTGATTTGTGTGAATATCCAGTCTGAGGTAGGCCTATATTTTGCGACACCTTAGTCCAATGCCTGATTGAATAAGTTCAGTTCAAGACCTTTATTTGTCCCCGAGGGGCGATTCATTTTGCTGCAGTAGCAAAGACATTGACATACATGACAAAGACAACAATATCAATTAAAAATACAGACCAAATGGGGAAATAAATACCACAAAATTCAAAATTGAAATCCCAGTGTGCAGAAGATTACCTATTCCTTCCAGAGTTGAGCAGAGAGATAGCAGAGGGGACGAAGGAGAATTTATACCTATTAGTTTTGGCTGGTGGCTGACTGAAGCGGGAACCAGAAGATGAATCCATGGGCCGTAGTCAGCTGCCACAGTTGTTGAGTAGGAGTCAAACAGAGGAAGAATGCCCATTGTGATTCTCATGGGTGAGTTATGAACACCTGAGTGGACAGACGGAGCACCTCTGGAGACCGGTTGACCTGCAGCTTTACCCTGAACAAGTCATGCATTCACTGTGACCTGGCTGTCACCAGCCTCTGAGACAGAGAGAGAAACACAAGATATGGCTGTGTGTGTTTCCTTTCAAGCTTCCTTGCCTAACCTACAGTATATGCTCAATATGTGGCTGAAGTAAGGGGGAAATCCAACAATTTCACAAGTCTGTTTACAGATGTTGGGGAGTATTACTGCATATGTTGTTTAAAGCCTTTTTTTTGTCCAGAAGGAGCATTGTAAAGTCATTGCATTTATTTAATTATTCAGGACAATGCACATTAATCAGCATATCAGTAAATGTGACAGTGTTACAGTCTAGTGCATTCCAATTGTACTCTAAAGTCAGAATTTCTGAGGTCAAAGTTGGAAACACGCCCCCTAAGCTCGGATATCGCGGTAGGGAAGTCGCACAACTTTGCAGAAACCCAAGGTCAAAATTCAACATGGCTGCTCTGTCCATCAACAGTAGTGAAAGATTTAGTGACATACAGGTTATAAGCACTTCTGTCTTATCTGTGTCTCACCAAACCGATCGTACACACAGTCTTGTCCAACTTCTATCTGTGGACATTAGTACAGTAACACATCAACAGTAAGCACATTCAATACACAACGCCATGCAAGCAAGCAACATAGCCCAGGCAAGCAACACTGATGAGAGTATAGCCATTTTATTGATACTTGCAAGTCAGTCTGATGATAGTCCTCAAGTGATGCCACTCAGACTACAAGTTAGACTTTAAAAAAGTGGAGTTAGAAAGACTTGTGCTTTATCAGACCACTCCTTATCTCTGCACCCTGGATACCATGAATATCCATAGCAAGATGGTCTGCTCATGTCAAAATAACTATGGCGGCTTTCACACCGAAAGACAGGTCGCCTCGGTGACTGAGCTAACCACAGAGCTAAGTCATGCTCTGTTTGCACTGTAGCCATTAGCGCTGTTTAGGGTGACCAGATAAGAATGGGTCAAATTCCGGACGAGACAAGACAAGGACGAGAGGGGTGGAGAGCGATTAATATAAAAACTTGGCACCACAATTATTTTATTATTTTTATTCAGGAATTCAACTGTCATGGAAACTCGAAAATAAAAATAAAAATCAGCTCAGGAGCAGATATTTTATTAGACATAGAGTCATCCTCCCACTTAAAGAAGGATGAGACCAAAGTGTTGTTCTGTACAGTTGTGCTGTTAGTTATATACTAGGCTACTATCACTAACTTATATGTAGTTTGCTGCTAGCATGCAGAATGATGTCTGACATTCCCCCCCTGCGTGAAATACCAAACTCCTTCCTTCATACATGGCAAAATGCTTTATTTCCATCACGTAAATATGCAGTAATCCAGGGGTATTTCCCTACTCAGTCCTCCTGGTATCTGCAGAGACGTTTTAGTTTTTAAGATACGTGTTCATCGGGTCCCGGGTCACCAGCCTGGGCCTCAATTTCAACAATGAATGAATATAATATAGCAATGCATATTTATCTGGTTCAGCTGACGGGAGCTAGTCAACCAGCGTCTTTAATGAGAACTCTGTTCATGGCAATGGCCCTTAATACTTAGCAACAATCTGTTATACATAGGTGGTGTAAAAGTGTTGGACGGACAAACAGAGGAAGGACACAATGTCAGATTGTCTTCTGTTGCCATCAATAGTCGTTTTGTTTTTGGTGTATTACTGCATTGCAGAAATGAGACCAGCCAACGTGTCCACACAGATTTCCCTCTTTTTTTGTCTTTATGAGGTTTCTCATAGTCCAGAAAAGCTTTCAGATTTCATGTATTGCACAGGGAGACGAGCTAGAGCTTGATGGGTGGGGTTGGACTGATGACGGTGGCCGGTCAGGGCAGACTGTGTGAAGCTGAAATAATGATGATGCTGATAAAGTGCAGAACGGGCATCCAGTGGCACAGCTGGCAGAGGTGGCCCAGTTAGCCCAGTTAGCCTGCTGGCTTCCTCTGGACCACGCACAGATGCCCATTAACTGCCCCACTGATGACACCCCTGGGGCATAACACACACACACACACACACATACACACTTGTAAAGATACATGAACACACATATATCACACAAAAGACACATAAACACCTTAACATTATTTTGATATACAGCACAGCCGCGCACATAACACACACACGCATATCCAGCTGTGGCTCTCTCATTTTATTCTCTTGCAGACAACACACACACAAACAAGACCCACATAAAGGAATGATGGAATCAAGTCTAAACATTGCTAAACGCATAATTTCCACAAAAATGTGTCCACACACACACACACACACAAATTTCATGCTGCTCAGCCAGTATGTTCCAGCAATCACCACATAAACCCTGTGACTGCACACACACACACACACAAAAACTGCAATTCTCACCTCGGGGCAGAGATGTGCTCTGATGTTTCCGGGGCAGTGGGCAGTCACGAGTGTGTGTTTGTGTGCAAGTGTGTGCCTGACAGCTGTTTGTGTGCATGTCCGTGTGTCCGTGTGTGTGTGTGTGTGTGTGTGTGTGTGTGTGTGTTGGCGCTGTGCCCTAATTTGACAGAGCCGAAGCAGTGGTTGATCCCCAGTGCAGTTGATTTGGCTTGATGTTGACCCTACAGGCCTTGTCAGCTCCAACATGCTCCCTGTCTCCTCATGTAGCCCAGCACGACACTGAGTGGACACACACTCACACACACACACACACACACACACACTCACACACACACACACATGCAGACATGACAAACACCACACAAGACACCACAAACAAAAAAGTGCGCACATTTGTTCATTGCAGTATTCCAAGCATTTACACAGTGTCCCACACAGTCCCACCCCCTACCTTTTTAAGGATTACTATACAATGTTGTTTCAGTGTTTCACACTGGTATTTGTGAGATGTTGTCCTGTCACCCATTATGATTATTCTCTGTAGTTATGAAGTTAATGAATCAACCACCCCACTAATCACTGACCCAGCCTTTATATTCCAAGCCAACCCACTCAGTGCTGTTGGTTTCCAACTTGTCGACCCACCCTCCCTTCCCCTTTCATACCTAGATTCCTTATTCCTTCATCCCTTCTTCTCTCCTACTTTCATCCCTTCATCCATTCACCCCCCCCCCCTCTATTCATTCCATCTCAGACCCACTCAACATCCCTCCCTCCCTCATCCCTTTATCCCTTGATCCCTTCAGCGACAGTGAGTCACCAGCCGGCGGTTAGCTTGTCAACGCCGCCTTAACGTTAGCCCCTCGCCACATCGTTCACAGAAAATGAGCCGAATAAAGCGGCCACTCGTGGAGATATCAGTATGCTTTGCGTGGATGAAGCATGAAGTTAATTTGATTCATTTAGAGGCTAGCTCTCTGCATCGTTACGCTACTACTCCCCTGCTCGTTTGCCCGTTACTGGAGCTCCGCGACTTTCTGGAAGTCGGCTTATTATTGGAAGTTTATACATTACCATGACAATGGTCCACATAAAAATAGCTGCTGTTATGAGCCTGTTATGAGAGATGGTTAAAAAATATGTACAGTAAAAACACTCAATATGCAGCAGAGAATGGCCAGAATACTCAGTGTTGTATTGTATTACAGTATTTTTTCTAAACACTACACACAATTAGCACAACCACACCCCCAATCAGCAGAACACCTCAGTTACCATATGAAACACACATTTCATATGACTTAATTATGTTTGAACAGGTTACACACTGCTGTTTCTAACCTAAACACTTTTAGCAATTCTACCTCTTGGTGATTAGAGTACTCTAAATGAAGTACAAAGAGAAAGTACAAATATACAATAAGTTCCTGAAACTCTACACAAGACCAATGCTGCAGACTGAGGAAAATATAATTTATTTCTGTCCACATACCCAGATCTGTGGAGAATCACAACAAAACATGTCTCAGTTTTCATACAGCTACTACAGTAGTGTGCATAACATTGTTAGCTGAGCAAACAACAGACAAGCATTAAATACTGTAGCCAGTGCAGGTCACAATTACAGAAAAAAACTCAGACAAACTCAACAGAGAATTTCATCAACATCACAGATGATATCCTCATTGGCACGACAACGTGAAGAACCGTCTTCAGTGTCAAATCCATCCCTGCACAGCTGCAAGTCAACCTGTTCACAGGCGTCCTCCATCCTCTTACTCCTTCTCCTCCTCTGTGGATTCCCCCTTTCACCCTCCCTCTTCTTCTGACTCCTTCCATTTTAGTTGAAGGCAGGTAACTTACCTGCTGCATTTTGTATAGTGCTTAAACCTGATTGGTGTCTACAATTAAGGAGTCATGTTTATGGCTGTGTTTCACAGGTTGGCTCATAGGTGTGGCCATGTGACAGTCAATGCTTTGGAATAGCAAGGAAGTGACATCATGATATACTTCTGTGTCTAATGAACACCAGTGTGTTTATTGTTTTGCCAAAGGTGTGAGGCTGACATTGTGCACATCTAGTGGTGCACTTCTAGGCCAATGTTTAGCTCCTAGAGTGTAAGGTTTTGATAGTTGTGTAATACTTTTGGTTTCAGTGTGTAAGCAATTGGCAAAAAACTGATAGGAGGAGGAGGTGGAGCTCATTTTTACTTCTTGATATGCTGTTGGGAAGGTTGATCTTAACAATTATTAACGTTGCACTGCTCACTTGTGTTTTATATGCAATATCTAAATCTGAAAAGTAAACTTATAAAGTAGCAGACAATGGAAGTACCATAGACTGTTACTATTAATGGACAGAGCATGTGTGACGTCATCCATTGGTTCGTGGAGATCTGCTATGAGTCGTTGAGTTTACCGCTATGGGCGAAGCCATTCTGGTTGCGGATGTGATGATTTTAGACGAGAGTAGGAGTGAGGGAGGAGTGGCTCACACTCTACGCTACATTACACACTTTCACTGGCAATAACGTCATAGCCACACCCTAAAACACCCCCTGCTTTACAGCTGATTTTAAAATCAATGAGACCATAATTAAAAAAAATGAACATCATTCTCTGTTGCAGAAGAATAAAACTAGCAATTGAGACCATAAACTTATTATGGAAATGTTTACTGAGGTAATAAATCAAGTTAGCAGTGGGTCACTTTCTCATAGACTTCTACAGAAACTTTTGCAACCGCACGTCTCGCCCCCTGCAGGAATTCAGATAGAATGCCAGGTTTCAGGACTCTCCCCCTGCTGGAGATCAGATAGAATGCAGGTTTAAGGAGTCCCCCCCCTGCTGGAGATCAGATAGAATGCAGGTTTAAGGAGTCCCCCCCTGCTGGAGATCAGATAGAATGCAGGTTTAAGGAGTCTCCCCCTGCTGGAGATCAGATTTTTCATTCCACCATTACTTGTTGCAAAAAAGATTTTCCTCTGGTAAATAGATGAAGATGAACAGAATTGAGTTTTTAAATCAAACTGAAATACTTTTTTCCCTCTGCTACAACACATCTCTAAATCACATGTCCGGTGCTCTTTCAGAAAAACAAATCAGTACCTAAGGGGGAAATTAATATTTGATATTCTTTGATATTCAAGCGGCGTCCACCAGTCTCTGCATAACAACACTGCTTATTGTCTGTCTACCTACTGTAGTACTGTAAGGAATTCTTTGAATTTGCATAAAGCAGTTACTGTCTCCATGCTATCATTGGTTGATGGCACAGACTGATAACACAAACTTTGCTGCCAACTTTGAATGAAAACATTAACACACAACGCCAATGTCATCTTCTAGTCTTCAAACGTAGGGCTGTGTTTTAATGTTTCCAACCGGCAGATTGCAGGCAGGTGTGCATAAAACCCATTTTTACATGATGATTCCACATGATTAGTGACTGTTCGTGATTTCAGTTGGACGTGGGTATTTATACATTGCCTGTTGCTTTATCTTCATTTGAAGGTTGCCGTGTTTGGGTTTGTGTGTGTGTGTGTGTGTGTGTATGTGTGTGTGTGTGGGGGGGTTCTCTTTCCATCATTTCTACACTTCCATCTGTCTTTCATTCTCTCCTTGTCTGTTAGAAATACATATAATGTGCTTTCTCTGGTTACTCGTTTGCGCGTTTTGATCCTGATTGTGTGTGTGTGTGTGTGTGTGTGTGTGTGTGTGTGTGTGGGGGGGGGTTGTATCTGCCTGTGTGTTCATCAGGCTGCTTCCTGCTGGAACGGATCCTCTGAGGTAAAATCCAGATTTTAATCCCTGGGTCCATCTAATCTCCTCATATTCACATCTCAGATTAACACACACCCACAGACATAGCGGTTTGATTCCTGTCATCATCAGCCGCTGTGTGTGTGTGTGTGTGTGTGTGTGTGTATCTGTGTGTGTGTTTTACACAATGGTGTGTGAAACACTTTTTAGATTCATTGTGTCCCTCCTGGCTGAAGGAGATTAATTGTTAAAAAATTAAGCCTGTCTAGGGCCGGCAACCTCTGGGTCAACTGTTCCCTCGCTATATTGAAACACACACACTCACACACACACACACACACACACACACACACACACACACACACACACACACACACACACACACACACACACACACACACACACAGGGATCCTGGTGCCATCTGCCCTGGGGCGGCTAGCCGGCGATGTCAGCGCGGTTAGATGGGTGGGATCAGAAATGAGAACAGCATGTACTATGTGTTTTAACATCAAAGGTGACTGGGTGACCTCTCTCTCTCACACACACACACTCACACACAAGCTGTCCTGAGTGTGGTCACTCTCTCTCTCTCTCTGTCTCTCTGTGCTTTCTGCTCAGGGTAAAACCTGACTGAGGCAACCAAAGAGCGCAGTGAAACAGAGAAGTTTATCTGCCAGGCCGCATGAACGCAGACATAAACACACTGAACTAATGAAACTCAGGCCTGGAAAGTGTGTGAGTGTGTGTGTGTGTGTGTGTGTTCTCTAAGTAGCTCCATCTGGGTAGAGGTGGCACCAGAGATGTTTACTGGAGGCTTTAGCCCATCAACTTATTGTCAACAGTTCAAGGGACTGTCAGCGCCCGTTTGGGGCAGAAAGCGGGAGCGAAAGAGAGCATGCCTGGAGGGGGTTAGTGGTTAGGGCCAGGGCCAGGGGCAGGGGGTGGGGCAGGGAGCGAGCGGAGAAAAGAAGAACAGAAAAAACAGGCTTTATCTGGAATCTAAAATCCACCTTCAACAGAAATCTGATGTCAGTAGTGTTGAAAAAAAGACAATAATTGAGATTGCGGTTGTTGTTGTTAACAAGAGTTCTAATACAGAACTATTTTTATTCATGCCTTTATCCATTCAACTGTAGGCCACCCAAGAGCTTTAATAAAGCATTATCAATTATTTGTTCCAACCAAATATTTCAGCAGGTTGAGTTTAATTGGAAATACTGTATGGCATTTTTTTTACATACTTTTGGGTTACACTTTACTAGGTAGCTACATAAGAGTAACATGACACTGTCATGGATGTGTCATAAACATTATAAACAAGTCATAAACGTTTATGACATAACACATTTGTTTTTTTCATGACAAATTATGGTTAGGGTTATGGTTAGGTTTGGGTTAAAGAGGCACGGGCACAAAGGGACCACTGGCTTGAATAAAACACTTAAAAACCTCCTTAAAAACGGGGTTGGTGATATAAAAGCTATTAAAGAAAGGCCAGATATCTAAAGCAGGTTAAAAGAACCACTGGACAGGACAGACAGCGGGAGAACTTTAACCCTCATGTTGTCCTCAGGTCAAATTGACCCATTTTCCTATATCAATGTTCTTTTTAATTACCCAAAATAACATGATTGATTCCACACAACGCTCGTTGGCAAGTACAAATCTCTACTTTCATTAATTTTGGGATGTCTTATTCAATTTTATAACATTTGAAAACAAATTGGTGGTTTTGAAATAGTATTGGTTAAAAGTTGACATATTCCAGTCTGTGATTATCCATCAACATCCATTCCTTTAATTTTAGTCTAAATAATTCCTAATTCCTTTTTCTAACTGAAACATTAGGTATAATTTTCTATAAATGAGGTTTATTGACCATAAATTCCAAAAATAACGGTAAAACTAAAGTTAATAAGTCAGTGTAACGTAGTGTTGAAAGCGTCAAAAAAAGTGACAAACATTGGAAAAAAAGGGACAAAAATTTAAGAAAAAGTTAAAAACATCTATATAAAGCATCAACAAAAGTGTTGATTTTCAGTTTTGATGGGAAGACAACACAAGGGTTAAATAAAAAGTCACCTCCACACCTCCTGAAATAGAAAACGAGTATAAGGTAAATCAATTAAAATGAAATGGGACAAAAAAACGTAGATACTGTAAAAAATAGTTCTAAAAATGTTATGTAATGTTAAAAAAAATGTAATGTACATAATGTAAATGTACATTATGAAACCATGGGGGGGGGCTATTGCATTTGTCACAGGAAAAATGCTTGCAAATATTGCACAGTGGTGCTCGGTAGAATGATGTAGTGAAGATTATTGCACATTTTATCAATGTTTTAGTAGGTACACTGTGGCAGGGAAAAAAACGCGGACATTGGTATTTAATACGAATAGTACACACAGTACTTCATAGTAGTTATGGCCTGAACCATAGAAGGAACAGAGAAAATAAAACAAACTGGAAACTCAAAACCTTATGCCTGGTTCACTAAATGCATGTTTTATCTCTGTCTTTATTTTCTCTAATTCAAAAAAACATTCTTCATTCATCTGTTTCCTCTTTTCAGTTTTCTTGTCTGTTTGCCCACACACTCAGACTCTCCTGAGACTGAACTGTAAACCGTCTTATTAAAACCACCCCAGCAATGCACTTGCTTTTCTTATGATTACCAAGATGCAGAGTATGTTTTCAACGTCTGGGCAGTTTGCTTCTCCTTGACTAATTTTTGACAAATGTTCTAGTGTCTGTGGCGGAGCTGGCAGTGGGGAACAGTGGTGTATCTGGATGGACTGGATCCAAGACAAGCAGTGTCTAATTTACAGTGGTGCCCTGGCAGACTAATGCCAAACACACATGGCAAAGCCAACCGCCACCGTCACACAACACATGGCAGCGTGTCTTAGCGGCTGGGTCGGCCCACCCAGCTTGTAACACGAGAACACTGATCTCTCGTCTGATTTTCTTTCCTTGTTCCTATTTTGTCTTCTTTCCTTCCCTTCGTATTTCTGTAATTGATAATGACAAATTGATGTAGAGGAAAATATCACGTTGTACACTAATCTGTAAAACAAAGACAAACATCAAAAAGATTGGCTACTTTGAAGTAATCTTGTCTTGGTAAATGGACTTATCGCTTCGGCACTTGCACTGATATTGACAGTTTACTTCTTCTAGCACTTCCATTACAAAGCTGAGAACGCACTTCTTTTTCAGCGTGGCACCAATGGGAAGCGTTGGCTAGAGTGGGTCAACACTCTTTACACTTAAAACTCAAGACTGAACCATGAAAAACCTACTTAAACCCAAAATGCCTAGACATATGTTGCCAGACCTTCCTCCACAGGGTCTAGCTAGTCCACACAGCATTCTGGGATAGAGAAAAATATGCTCTAGTTTATTGGCATTTCTTTAAACCAATCACAATCATCTTCGGAGCCACGGTGCCTCTGCAAAATAGCCTCTGGAAGGAACTTGTTTTGGTGGAATGTGTACGTTCTAAAGTTGTTTTAGTCATGCAACAGAAAACTCTGATTGGACAGATAGTCTAGCTAGCTGTCTGGATTTACCCTGCAGAGATCTGAGGAGCAGTTAACCATAGTCCTCAGAAATCCACCGGAGTGTAGAGCGCCAACACAAAGAAAGCGGAAGGTAACGGACATCCGGCGGAACCTGAACAATCGTGTAATTGAATCGTCGTAGCTATAGACTGCAAAGTGCCTAAACCAACACAAATGAAAATGAAGTACCCAATCTGAGATTGAGATCAGAGCTGACCACGTAAATACATTACACACCCGGACCATACCTAACCGATAAGACTGAATCTGGGTTCTCGGTCAGGTCTTGGTCACGAGGAATGAAGTTATCATAGATATTTTATCTCTATTACAGCTATCCTTCACAAGAAAACTGAAATCCCTCAAGACTCAGATATCAGCTCTTATAAAGGATTAACGCATTCTCATGAACTGGTTCGTATGATATAGTATGCACACCAATCTGTATGATAACCAGAGCTGCGTGAGCGTGAGGGCAGTTGAATTTAGCCGACAAAAGGCGACTGTGAGCCGGCTACAGCGAGACAACGGTCCTTTCAGGGCCTGTGGCAGTTGAGTTCAGCCGACAAAAAGTGAGCATCATGCGGTGACAGCAGTTAATCTTAGGCAGCCAAACCAGTAGTAAAGATTAGGAAAAAGATTGTGGTTTGGTTAAAACACTCCAGAGGAAGGAACACACGATTCCTGCTTGAAAGTCTTTAGTTTTTCCCCAGGAACAGCGTTGTCTTTGTGGTGCATATACATTAGAGTACGGATCGGGCCGGATTTTTCTGTCCGAGCCCGGCCCGCGTCCGACAGAGCAGTAACCGAACCCGACCCGAGCCCGACAGGCATTAAGATATTTCTGTCCGAGCCCGACCCGAGCCCGACACAGTTAAAGCGCATCAATGCACAGCTGACTTTCCTTCGTTTTCAATAGTTTTAAAATCTCCTGCGGCCAACTTCTTTTTAACATCTTCCATCGTTGCGCTGCCACATGTAGCTTAATACGCACGTCTTTCGTTGTCACAGCACACAGGAAGACGGATGTTAGGGTAATATTTGACATTTATTTTAAGCTGTTTTAAATTCTAAATGTTCAATGCCTTATCGCGCTGATGTGACCGAGCCCGACCCGAACCCGAGCATCCTTTCTAAAAATCTGTCCGAACCCGGCCCGACCCGTCGGGTACCGTCGGGTCCCGTCGGGCTCGGGTCGGGTATCCATCCTCTAATATACATACAAATTACAGTACATTCATTTTCCTAGCTACTGTATGAGAACAGTGTACTTTACTACTTTTCCACATATCTGGAACAAACTCCCAGAAAACTGCAATCTTTCCTTTTGATGTTGTCTTTTTTTAAATAATTGTTCATTTCTTGTACTAAAGTAGCATTGTTGAAACTGTGTGAAAAATCTATATAAGCGTATAAAGAGAAATTTAAAAAGTAAGACCAGTGGGACCGGCCCGTATTGCGGGTGGATTACATGTATACAGTAACGGTTTATACATTGTCCCATACTAGCACCATAAAATCTTGTATTTGATCTAAATTGCTGTTTAATGTTTAATTTCTTATACTGCAATGTAACTTGTATTCTTGTATTTTAATCATTTTCTACGTAAAGCACTTTAAATTGCCCTGTTACTGAAATTTGCTATACACATAAAACTGCCTTGCCTTTACTTGAGTTTTTTTTTTTGTTATGTGATTACCGTTAATAGAAAAAAACTATTTGTAAAGAGGCCAGTAAAAATGGCTTTGTGCAGGTAGGATTTTTGAATGTTGAATGCTGTCAAGTGAATAGCATTTGTAGTGTTTGTATGTTTGATAGTTGTTTTTTGAGTAGTATTGTGGCGTTTTGATCTCTCTCTGTGTCTCTCTGAGCGAGAGCCATTCACCTCTGCTCTGTAGATGTACAGGGGGCCGCAGCTGCAGTGCCCCTCTTACACACACACACACCCTCCCCTGTGTCCCCCTGCCCTGGGTATTAACTTCCCGCTCTGTAGCAGCTGGAGTCACATTGTGGTGAAACCTCTTTGTATACCTGAAGGCATCACACACAGCATGCACGCATACACACACACACACACACACACACACACACACACACACACACACACATGTGTATGTATTTGTCTTGGATGTCATTAAATTCCTACAGTTTGGTATTTTGTAAAGCTAAATAAATGGTTCCATGGCCAGTGTGAGTCAGTTCACTGGAAACCATTTTAAAATAGAAAAAGCCTTCTCTGTACTAAATGTGTCAGGGATCCAAACAGGCCTCTTTGCTGTTAATACAGGGGCAGTTGATGTCCATTACAGCCTGAGGCCAATCACGAGGGCTCTGCTGGTTGGTTCACAATCGGTTTCTGTTGTTTGTCTGCCTGCTGCTTCGGTAGAAATATGACAGTGTGTCCTTTTAACAGTTTCCACACTATCACTGCATTTATTGTATTGTGTCGTTTGACTCTGTATGTGAACTCTTGAGGGCTAAATCCTACTGAATGCATTTCATGCCTTTGTGTGGGCTACATACATGTGTTTTGTTTTGTTTGTTTTTCCATTTTTTCCATTTACCCCAGGGCTGTACAGCTCAGTTACTTTTGGAGTATTTCCATTGTGTGGTACTTTATCAAGTCCATTACATTTTAGATAGGAATATTGTACTTTATACCACACTTAATTTGCAGCTTTACTTGCTAATTACTTTGCAGATTAAGATTCAAAAGAAAACCTATTATAAACATGAAATATCATGAATTCATAAACAGTAAAATAAACTTCCTAACAGCACTGAAAGTAGTTAAATTAGCTTCATTTGAACTTGTAATAACCTTAAAATGAATATTATTAATTCATGGTGAAGTCATAACAATAGCATAATGACAGGTGCCATTCTGCATGCATTCATCATGTGTCCTTTAACACACATTTATTCTCCGGGAATAATTCCATACTCTATATTTTGCATGTGTAACATATGCCTCGTGCATGTCACATTAAAAACACAATTTGTGGGGAGCTAAGGCTAAGGCTATGTCCTTGGCATGCTATTCCCCCTCTCTCTCCCCTTTCACATCTTCAGCTGTCCTATATAATAAAGGCCTTAAATGCCCCAAAAATGGTCTTTATTCTGTAGTTGTAATGTGTACATATACATACATTCCAGCAATGAAGCGTGTGTACTGTAATATAAATTAATGAAATCAAACATATTAATGTATAGTTTAGTCCTTGTGTTATTGTACTATTTTGTTGTGCTCCAGCAGTTATTCCTTCCAAGTGAACACATTGAATCTGACTGCAGTAGATGTGGCCGAAAGGCATAAAAGTTGTGACAATCGACTAGTGTGGACTTCACCGGAAAACAGGAAATAAACAGAAGTATGTGCACTGGCTGAATTAACAGAACTTTTATGCCTTTCTGTCACATATACAACAGTCAGAGTTACTGTGTTCACTCTGAAGGAATCACTACACATGGGGAGGCACTTTTAATGACATTTTGAACATGTTTAGAGGCTAAAACACGTTTAAAACTTGCCCTGTTTAAGCCTGTTGGGTGCTAACTCTAGCAGGAGGATAACACGGTGTAGGCAGCACTGATTGGTTTAATTTTTCTTGCAACTGACAGCACTGCAATTTTAAAAAAAACAAAGCTACATGTTGAAATCGATCAGAATTCTCCTTTAACACTCGCAAATTGCAACCAATAACTTGACTTTTTTTTAATCTGACATTGTAAACCCCTGTCTCCCTGCCCCCTTGACACTCTCACAAGAAAGTGAATCTTGGTCTTGACTCGGTCTCGCCCTGTCTTGGTCTTGGTCCTGGTCTTGTCTGGCTCTAGATACACTCTGGTTTTGGTGTTGACTTGGTCTCAGTTTAGGTCGTCTTGACTACAACACTGGGTTAACTGTTAGCCGTTAGTACACAGTACAACCATACACAACACAACGCAGAGACTACCATTAGCGGCAATAAAAGTGTTAATGGGGACGTTATTAAATTGTACACATGCTTGTACAGTTTAGGTGTCTTCATGCAATTTTTAGAGGATTTTCTTTGCTTCTGTTTTGAGTGTTGCTGTAGTCATTAGTGCTCTCCATAAATGTGAGTGTAAATTGACTTATATAGCGCTTTTCTAGTCTTAACAACTACTCAAAGCGTTTTCCATAGTACAGGAACCATATACTGTGGTACCAGGTACATGATGCCACCTGCTCATCAGATAAACACTAACACACATTCACACTCCGAAGCACTTTGAAATGGGACTGCAGGGCCAGAGATTGAACCAACAACCTTCTGAATGACAGGCATTAAGCCACTGCTGCCATTAATCCATACTGGCCATGAAGCTATACTTTGTCGAATGACATTTCACAACTACTTTGTTTGGTTGGGACTTTCTGACTTATTTTCAGTTTGATCCGAACCAAAATTACATATATGAAACCTTCCCCCAGAACACGGGTCGGACCTGCCACGGGGGCGCATGGCTGCCGTCACTGTAGCAATGCGCTACCTATCTTATCTCTCAAAGGAGTGTAAAGGCCGCCTTTATGTTTGTTTAGCGTGTCAATATGTTCTGTTAATTATCACATTGTTTTCAAATCATCTGTTCACCTAGCCATTCATCAGTGGTAATCCCGTAGCTTTCTTCCGCACATACTGTATTTAACATCCTATAACGCGGTAATTTATATGCTATAGCTACAACCATCCATACATAAATCTCTTATTGCTCAAAACCATGACATTTACTTCACAAACATAACTGGTTTTAATAACCATGCGACACATATGTCTTTGTTAGCTACGTGTCTGTTTATTGAGTTTAAAAGGTAACATTATGAAACACAACATTTGTGCGTCTTACTGGCGTCTTCTGTCTTTTTGTATAAAGGAAAGTTTGCCGTGCACGTCATGTTTAAATGAGGCTATGACTTCAGGGGCAATAGGAAGTAGAGCCCAACCGATATATCAGCGTGCCAATATTAGGCTTTTCCCGAACTATCGGTATCGGCATTTAGAACGCCGACCTTTAAGGTCAATGCTGTAGCCTTTGTGTGTGTGTGTCTGTCAAATAAAATAGTAATTTTCTGAGCGGCACCGTGTGACTTCCCTGTCCATTGTGTTTGATATAACTGGTGTATGTCCAGATTCTGCTAGCATGTGTGTGTGTGTCCGTTTCTGCACTTTGCAGCATGTTGTTTTGTCTCCCTCCCTCCCGTTTTTCCTCTCTGTGTTTTTGAGGCCCTCGTTCCTATGTCCCAGCATGTTGTTTGCAACTGTGTGTGTGAATACTATGTTTACTATATTATGTTTCCTGAATATAATAAAAATATCATCCCTAAAAAGAATTCTGACTTGATTCTAACTCAGAACTGAAATAAAAAACATGTTCACATTTGGCCCTAATCCTCTTCCGTACTGAAGTCAACAATTGGCTCTGGCTGAACTTTGACTATGTGACTTTTGCTAAGGAGTAGCCACTGTTGCTACTGGTGACAACTTTGGAATAATGGCAGACACACAAACGGAGTCCTAAAGCGAGGGATCTGGCTTAGTGATCCCTTAGTTATTACATACATTGAACATTGGTATTGCTTATGAATTTCTCAAATTTCTAAAAGGAAGAATGTGTTCTACTATACTCTCACAATTAGGTTGTAAAGAACAACTGTAGATTTGATCCCTCTTTTCTTACATTGAAGTTACTTTAGAAAGGTGTCACTTTGGCGAGTATGGACTGGGGGATTAATTACAGTAACTCCTTCAACTTAAATTTGGTCTCATATTGCTGTGCTATAAAACATGAAATAATTCCAAATATATCCTTTAATAATTCTATTATACAGTGATAAGTCTTTAAATGTTTCGGCTGCCTGTATGCATGTGTGTGTGTGCGTGTATTTGTGTGTGTGTGCATGTGTGTGTGTGTGTGTGTGTGCATGTACAGTATGTGTGTGTGTGCATGTATGTGTGCGTGTACAGTATTTGTGTGTGTGCATGTATGTGTGTGTGTGTGCGTGTGTGTACAGTATGTGTGTGTGTGTGCATGTATGTGCAGGTGTGAAATACAGTGAGTGTGCACATAAAGTTCACAGCAGCAGTGACCGAACAATCCCAGAGCTGTGTGTGTTGCGCACACCAGTTTTAGCCACTGAAATAAAGACGTCTGGATTTCATCCCCTCCTCTCTCTCTCTTTCTCTCTCTCTCGTCGTTTTCTCTCTCCTTCTCGAATATTGATCGGGCTGAGCGCTTTGAGTACAAAGAGTTAAGGCCTGAAAGGCGAAACAGCCGCGATTTCAGAGAAGTCATGAAAGTTTAAAATGCCTTCTCTTTCAGCCGGGTCCGGGGAGACGTGTTCGCTGTGCGAGTGACCCCCGGGCGCATTTGGAGATCCAATGGTTGAACCTTGCTCATCCCACGTTGAACCAGTCAATACCTATTATTAGCTACTGCCTGCCCTCTGCTACAGGGCCTGATGAGGCAGCGAGAGAGAGAAAATACCTTCTGAAGGTCTAGAAGTGGAGGGAGCTGTGCCTGTTTGTGTGTGTGTTTGTGCGTGTGTGTGTTTCATGGTTTGCCGATGGAGGGCGTAAGTGTGAGCATGTTGTGGGCATTTGTGTATCTGGCAATAAGCGAATGTGTGTGGATTCCTTACAACGCAAATACAATTGATCACTTTCATTCCTTTGATCTAAACTATTAGTCAAAATAATTCCTAATTTCTGCTTTTTTAACTAAAATATTAGGTATAATTCTATATAAATGAGGGTTATTAACCATGAAATCCAAAAAGTACTGTAAAGCTAGTGATAGTAAGGTGGTGTAAGTGAAAACCCCAAAAAAGTCTGAAAAAGGGACAAAAATATCATATTTTTGTCCGTTTTTGACCCGGGAGGACTACACAAGGGATATATAATAGAGATCAATAGCAATAAAACATACAGGCTAAAAGGGCCCTGGCCAAGGATCTACAGCTGATACCCTGCTCATATGGGGCCAACATCTCTGCTATGTAGCTAGGAGTCTAGTCTCGCATTGCCTCACCTTCCTCCACAGCGCTGCGGAAGAAGGTCTGGCTAGTCCACACAGCATTCTGGGATGGGAGAAAAACATGCTCTGGTTTATCGGGATTTCTTTAAACCAATCACAATCATCTTGGGTGGCACTAAGCGCCGGACGGAGCCACGGTGCCGCTGCAAAATTGCAAATAATCCCAGAAGTGGAATGTCGTGGATATAGAATACTAGGAGTCAGACTCAAGGTTTTAAAGTGATCAAAAAAAATATGAAAATTTTAAAATCTTAAAATCTTCCACTTATTTTTTTTTTTACATGGAGAGAAGCCAGGATTGGGGTGATGTGATGTCCGTCAGAAACCTTGCTGCTGTGTTCTGAACCATGAGTCTGTGCCTGGGTGTACAGTACTGTATATTACATTGTATGGTGTGTTTTTGTGTTTTTGCCAACCCGTTCTCACTCCAAATGCATAAAATACGGACGTTTGGACAGTGGCTGTCAGCGTCTGACGCGACAAAAGAAGCCCCTTTCTTATATTGTCTTCACTTTCGGGACCCTCTCGTATCCCTTGGGTCAAATTGACCCATGACTTATAGGTGTTGCGTTTGCCAATAAAGGGAAAAACTGTGACCATTTTAAGAGCAGACACTTTTTTTTTTATTTGTGAGGTTTTGGTATATTTCTATAACTTTCAGTCTATTGGGAGAAAAACATCCAAAAAACACATTTAGGTGTTTAATTTTACCACACTTGATCTATTTATGCCTATGTAGATTTCTCCTCAATTTCACCAAATGTTAGCCTTAGATATAGCGTAATTTGCATATTTAAAATAGAAAATTTGTAATACAAAAAATACTTGTCTTAATGTCAGCAATAAACTGGGGAAGTCTCATGTTGATGCCTGCTACTTAAAATGTTCTATTCACAGTTTCTTGCGTATGGACTATTTAGCCCGACGTCGTCCTACTCAGATTCTAGTCAGAATATGAGTCTCACACTGCTCCATTAGGCCGGGATTCTGGGGCCGTTTTCAACCCAAAATGCCTCTGCACTCAGTTGGATAGACCTATGTTGAACTTTTGCGTAGAAAGGACGGCAAAAACATCTTTCCAATCGACAAATGATTGATCGCCGTTCTCTGTTCCTATTTTAAAATGAATAAACTGTCGACATCTTCTATAACAGACGCCATGGAGGAATCTACACATCTCAATTCTCCAGTGGCAGCCATCTTTGTTGTAAACGAATTCAACCCAAGCGCTCCTTGGTGATGTGGTTGATTATGTTACTGTTCCTGTTACTGATCCGTTAATGACCATCTGTCCATCATTGTATAAAGCCTATGGAATATTACAATCAAAGGTATTTTTTTTTACTTCATTTGCACTTATATACACCAAACACTTTAATTCAACACTTTCATTCCTATTTATATTCTGAAGGTTTTTACAGAGGTATTTGTTGTAACATTTTGAACCTAAAAACATGACTATATTTTTTCTTTTGTTCATTGTTTTGCTCATAGGTTTTGCTTATAGGTTTGCTTTAGATCTGTTTTTCTGTACCATATTAGCATATATATACCATACATATTTTATGTACAGAGTAATGATTGTAATAATACTTTCTAAAAGAAAAGAGCATTGACTTGACTAGGTTAATCTGAAAAAAATCTTTGGCTCAATAAAAACATGGCAAAAAACAGATTTAAAATACAATTTCAGATTTATTGTTGACAATACTTTACTGTTGACTCTGGTATGTCAACAGTAAAATATTTTGAATCTGGCTTTGTCCAATGTTCACATTTGTTCTGGAAATGGATGCTAATTAGCACATTTTAACGAGGTAAGGCCTCATTTGCATATATATATATATATATATATATATATATATATATATAGATATCTAGGAAAAAAATATTTTACCCATTGACATGCAGTGTCTCCTATTCATTATGACATTTTGTTGTGAGCATGCGCCACTTTACTAAATGTGCGTATTGCATAACTGCAAGTGTCCCCGGGAAGTAGTGCGTGCTTGCGTGTGTGCGTGCGTGCATATGTGCGTGCATGCGTGCGTACGTGTGTGAGAAAGTGTGTTATGTTTTTGTCAAGCACTACCGGTAAAGTGATATGTCTATTTGTGTGTTAACTAATGAAAGACCAACCCTCAATGTGACAGATATAGGCCACAAAGGGCTACTTTATTACTAATGGGAAACACACAAGCTTATTCCTTTGAATTACTGACCCAATTACAGAAACATGCAATTACTACACTTCCTTTACAAGTCTACAACTATAAAAAGACACACACACTCACACACACACACACACACACACACACACACACACACACACACACTTTTGCAAATGGCACTTTTATAAGCAACGCTATATAAATGGGGTTTAATAATGATTAAAATCCACACATAACGTGTTGTAAAGCACATGATGTGAAACTGAATGCTTCCTGGATGCGTCTGTACACAGTTATCTTATTCCCATTGGAGAGCAATTTGTGTTTTTGTGGAGACTTTAATGTGTGAAACCCTGCATGCAAGTTTGAAATACCTCATCACTCACGTTGGGCAATGCTGAAAACATTCCTCTTAAATAAAGCAATATGTTTAATTCTTACATTACAAAATTACTGTCTCTAAATTGTAATGCGTTACACTGCTTTTGCATCACTTTTGGGTTACTTTCACCAAAATAACAGCAGAAGTTTGACTTGGCAGTGAATTTCACCACCGGATCAATAAAGTTTCCTCTTTATCCACTTTAATACATCATAGATGATTCATAATATTTTGTATAATTAATATGAATATGCAACTTAACTAAAGCTATAAAAAAATAGATAAGTAAAACGTACAATAGGCAAGTAGGAGAAAATAGTACCTTACAGTTGTATTGAAGTACGGCATTGTATTAAATGTTTGTTTGAAGCACTTAAGAAATTCATTTAGTTTAGTTTAAAACTAAGGTAGTCCAAAGGAAGTAATCAATTATAGTGAGATTTTAACTTATTTACAATACTTGATTCATGGCTAATATTTGAAAAGGTACACACCCAATTTGTTTAATAGTAATTTAGTTTTACTACAAATCGTCACAGGAAGTTCTTTTATTTTGAAGTAGCACGGAAGTTTTCTGTTGTGTACGCTAGCTTACTGAAGTTGTTTACTTTCTAGTTTGTAAAACTGCAACATATTGAACAGTAAATGGTCCCAGTGAAAGACACGGTCGTAATTCAAAGCCGTTCCACTACAGGCAGAGTTACTCTCCACGGACGATGAAATGCAATGATATTATGTAGCAAGCCTCAACATTATTCCCGACATGTTTCTATCTGTCAGCAGCTCGGACACACTGCTGTCCACGCTGACGTACCATCACCTGTTGGGACACACCAATGTTGTCCATTCCGTCTCTGGCTCTGACCACGGGGACAGAGACGGGACACTTACCAAGCTTCAGTATTTAAAGAGTTGGGAGTTAGAATGGGTTGGAAAGACATAAGGGCGTGGCAATCACAAAAGCATGGCAACACACGGCAGGAAATGAAAAAGACATGACAAATGGGAAGTAACCCTACAAAATAAATCAAGAAACTGAACAATACCCTAAGCCTAACCCATGACACAAACAGAGGCTAGATGTGTCTAGCAAACGGTGGAAGATGTGTAGATAAATGACTTTCAACATCTGTATTATTTACATTCAAACACAGAGTATGGTAAGAGGAGAGCAAATAATACGTTTTCTTCAAACTTTAGTCACTTGCAAAAGTCAGCGGCTGCCACTTGTCTCCACTGTGGTCTTACTTTGTACACCAATTATATGAAACAATCAGTTAATTTGGCAATGGTATATTGATATTGAAAAAAAAATGCTACACATACAGTAGCACCTTTATGGGGAGAAGAATATCCCCGGAAGCCACAGCTTTTAAAGGAGATAAATAGCTGGTGTGAAGGTGTTGATTACTGAAATACAACAGCAAATGTGTTCACTGCAGGAAGTCAAACAAGTCAAAAATAAATTCTGCACAGCATGCTGCAATATGCTGAAAGCGCCCAAAACAAAGCAGTAATAATTCTCGTTCCTACCATTTTCCTTTCGATTCTGAATCACCCCCTGAAGAAAGAAGCAAAGTTTGGCGGCAGCAACAAAGTGTGGGCCGACTGAACTGAGTTCCCCCCTCTCAAGACGAACTGTAACAGTTAACCGAAAGGGCAGTAATTACCGCACATCAGATGCGTTGCTCTCTAACACACACACACACACACACGTGCAGAAATGCATTCATACCCAACCTGTCACATCACAACACACTCGGCGTTCAGTGTGTCGACATAACGCCACCTGGAGCGAGGCCCGGCGATAATGGATTAGGAAAGTCCAACTCACACTATGTCTGCCCTCCAACACACACACAAACACACACACACAGACACACTCTTTCTCTCTAATTACCCAGGACTGAGTGCGACCACCCCTCCCTTCCTTTCTCCCTTGCATGTCCCCAGCTTCAGGGGCCCATCCGTCAACCCTGTCCTGTTGGTTCTGGTCATAAATAGGCAGACGCGGCAGGCAGGGGACTTCGTCCCCTGGGCCCCTGAGGACAGAGAGACACAGTACCCAGCATATGCTCCCTAAGTACTGAGCTGGAGGGCGGGGTGAGGGAGTGGGAGAGTGTTCAAACAGAATCTGTGTTCAAATGTGTATGCCTACTTGTAATGCTATTCTTATGAGGGCCAAAAGGCGATACAACCATAAAGACCAAGAGGACATTTTGTAAGGTGCTTACTTCTACGTTAGGGTTAGTTTACGATTCAACTCAGGGCTTTGATTTAGGGTTGAGGTAATAACAGGGGTTAATGTTAAAGGGGTAAGTCTGTGGCAACAATGGGCTCACTGGGAAACAAAGCATGTGGTGTGGAGACCACATGGGCAATTATTCAACATTTAATATTCAGGTTGAATATAGTCTATATCGACGATTTTTCATTTACATCATGTCCCTCTTTGTGTTGGCATTCTACTCAGGTAAATTTGGGAAACATCCTCCCAGCTATAACAAAACAATCAAATTATGTTTATCTTTTTTTTTAGTAAAATTGTCATTACACAATCGACAGCCATTGTAATTCCAGAGCTCGCCTCCCTATGCCCACGTTCCACCAAAACACGTTCCTTCCCCAGGCTATTTTATGCACTGTTGCTGCGTTTGGCACATTATGCCGCTCAATTGTGATTTGTTCAAAGAAATATCAATAAACCAGAGCATGTTTTTCTCCGGTCCCCGAATGTTGTGTGGACTAGCCAGACCTTCATTCCCAGTCCTGTTGAGATAGGTCTGGCAATGCAAGACTAGGTTGAGTCAGTAACTCAATGTGTGTTCAACAGTAGCTGAAAATGTAAAAAAAGTTCCAAAGGTGAATAGTGCGATACATATCACATACCAAAACATTCTCATAGTCCGTACAATATTACATTACATGTCATTTAGCTGACGCTTTCATCTTAAGCGACTTCCAATAAGTGCTTTCATCCCTGAAGGTGCAAACTCCAGACAACAAGTAGTAACTGCAAGTACATTAGTTTTAAATGAGCAATCCTACAAAGAGACATGTGGTAGTGCAGTTTCAAGAATTGTTATTATTTTTTCTTCATGTTTATCCGAAGTGTAGTCGAAAGAGATATGTTTTTAGCCCTCGGCGGAAGATGCACAGACTTTTAGCCATCCTGATTTTGATAGGGAGCTCATTCCACCATTTGGGAGCCACGACAGCAAACAGTCAGAATTTCGTTGAGTGATTTGTCCGTTGCTGTGAGGGGGCGGGGTGGGCTGTAGGAGTTGACCATGTCCTGGATGTATGCTGGGGCTGATCCATTCATGGCCCTTATGCAAGTACTAGTGTCTTGAAGCAGATGCGGGCAGGAATTGGTAACCTGTGATGAAAGCGGAGGAGCGGTGAAGTGTAAGAGAACTTGGCAGGCCAATCAGGAAGCAGTTGCAGTAGTCAAGACGTGAGATGACTAGAGTCTGAGCAAGAACCTGAGCCACCTTCTGCGTTACAAGGGGACGTATGTTGCGTATGTTATGCAGCATGTAGCTACATGATCGGGTAGTTTCAGCAGTGTTGGCAGTGAAGGAGAGTTGGTCGTCAAGTGTCACGCACAGGTTTCTAGCAGTCTGAGTGGGGATACCACTGAGTTGTCAATTGTTATTGTCAGGTCCTGTGTAGGAGAGATTTTACTTGGAAGGAAAAGGAGCTCAGTGTTGTCAAGGTTGAGTTTCAGATGGTGTGTGGACATCCAAAAAGAAAGTCAGGCCGAGATACTGCTACATGAGTTTCAGACTCCGGAAAGGAGAGAATTAGTTGGGTGTCATCTGTATAGCTGATATCATACAAAAATATATGCACAACAAATATGTATGACATATGCCAACAAAAGGTGACTGTGAGCTGGGTACAGGGCACCGCCAGATGACGGATCTTTCAGGGGAGGTGGTAGTTGAGATTTGCTGACAAAAAGTGAGCGTTTTATGGTGACGAAAGTTAGATTTAGGCACCAAAACAGTAGAAGTACCGAAAAAAACTACTCAATTACACTAACGTTATTAATTTAAATTTGTTACTTTACATCTCTGGTCAGGACCCCTTGGCAGAATTTTTCAACATGCAGGGTAAAACCACTTTGGAAAAGATGGTGGGTGGGTTTAAAACTAGTTAAAGTGATGTGGGATTAGAGCGGGGACACAACTGTGTTGTCTGACCCATCTACCACCCCAACCAACCTTCTTAACCAAAAAGACACTAAAGGGTGTCTTGTCTGTCGGTATTTGACGCTGAGAGCCACTGACCAAGCAACCAAGTATTTGAGGAAGTTGGGAGTTAGAATGGGTTGGAGACACACCGGACCGGTGGCAGAAAAATCACAAAGGCATGAAAACACACAAGGTCGGAAGTCAAACAAGACATCAAACAAGACATGACATTGGACAAAAATGATTTGTTGAGTATAGGGGGAAAACATTATCTGTAATAAAGTGTTTTATATCCAAACAACATTTTTTTTTTCCGCAATGTGTTTCCTGGGTGAAAGGCAAGAAAGCCATGGGCGTTATCCAGCCATCCATTATTATTGGTTATGCTCAAATTGTATTACTTAAATCACACTATATAGAGATTAGGATCCAGAGGGGATGAGTTGGGAATATGATGACACATGTTGTAGATTAACTGCCATATTAATCTACAATGTATGTGCTTTACAGGTAGTCATTGTTTCTAAGAGGTGGCTGTGTCTCAGTGGTAGTTCGATTCTTGGCCCTGCAGTCGAAGTGTCCTTGGGCAAGACACTGAACCGGCCACAGTGTATGAATGTGTGTGAACGGTGCATGGTTTCTGTAATATGTAAAAGTGCTTTGAGTAATCTTTTATACTAGAAAAACGCTATATAAAAACAGTGTTATGGTTTTGGTTTTTATTCTGTTCCTTTACCTAGTTTTATGTTATTTCCCTGTGTTTCCTCCCTGGATTTGTGTGGTAGTTGCTGTCTTGTGTTCCCCTGATTGTCTGTGTGTTCTGTTTCCTGTTTTATTTTGAAGTCTGTTTTTTGTGTCATCCTGTCTTTAGTTTTACTTCCTGTATCTTCCACCTGCTTCGCAGCCTTCTTGTCACCTGCCTCTCGTTACCTCATTACCTAGTGTATTTAGTGTCTGTGTTTCCCTCGTCTCTTGTCAGATCATTTTGTCTGTCTTGTGTTTGTGTTCCCTGCCGAGCCTCTTCCTGACGGAGTTTTCATCGTTTATTCCTGTTTCCATGACCTGTGTCTCTCCGTGAATTTTCCCTGCTCCGTTTTGGGGGTTTTGTTTTTGATTTGGCTTCATTGTTTGCTCCTTGTGTTCACCTTGGACTGTTTGATGAAATATCCTGCTCCTTATGTTCTTCTTGGACTTTTCCTTAATAAATCCTTGTGAACCTGCTCCCGCCTGCCTTACTAATCTTTGCTTTTAGGTCCTCATTCCTCCCCGCCTTAACAAACAGTCCATTTAATAGTCCATGTTTCCAATAACACAGCATTCTGCAAAGATGATGTCCATGACAAATTCCCATCAGAGTCTGACCAATAAACTGGCCAGGCTGATAACACAGTCGGTATTAGCATAATGCAGGTATCACTATTGGCATACAGTATATGTCGGCCACTATGCAACAATACATTTTAGTCCAGAAATACAAAATGTTTGATTTAATTAAGTGCCATATTAGATCATTTTTCACCCACAGAGTGTTGACAAGTTTTCTGTCCAATGTAAAATGTCCTACTCAGTACAGCATACTGTATATATATATTTATACTTTTTTTTTAACTCTAGAATATTGACATCTGTATGGGCGTCAAATAACCAGTATATTTCAGTAAATTTCCACTACAGTGGGCAATCAAGTTGTCTCGTATTGGTGGTAAACTAAAAGTGTAAAATGTTGCTCAACTTGACTTGAGATCTGTTCACAAAATTACAGACAACAGCAGGTTAATTTTGAACCAGAAAGGTATAATGCAAAAAATAACCAAATATAGTTGTAAAGCAGGGTCAAAATGAGCTGAACTGAAAAACACAAGACCCTGTCTTATCAAAATTAGTTTGAATACAGTTCAGTCCCATGTGTAACTATATTCTTATTTGTGTGAAACAGAGGTGTCAAAAGTATTCACATTCATTACTCAGAAGTAGGGATACTAGGGTTTAAAAAGCTCAAACTTTTTACTCTTTTCAAAATAATTTGCTCGTGGTACTTCACATTCAAAAGGAGTTATATTTGCATCCAACTATTTTGAAAACTAATTCCAGGTACAGCCAGGGATGTAGAAGGTTTGGCTGGTCGTCCTGGCAACCAACCTCCTCGCTGGTGGTTGGTTGGGACATTTTGCTTGAGTTCTCTTGTGTCTCTTCCTCCTACTAGGCTACATACGTCTGTTATGTCTTTGCTGGAGTGTGATATGATTTGTGTCATGTCCAGGTGCGATGGATTGCATTCAAACCAATAGGGTGTCAGAATTGTATATGTTTATACTTCTCATCCTACCACAATGAAAATCCCACTATCCGGAGGGCACGATTTATCTTGATAGTTTTTTTTTCAAGCCAAACTGAAAGAAACAAGGCTATTTGTAAAATGTAAGGAGTAGAAAGTACAGATATTTTTTTGAAAATATAAGGCGAAGAAGTAAAAAGTCTGCTGTAAAATAATTACTCCAGTAAAGTATAGATACCCAATATTTCTGCTTAAGTAAGGTAACGAAGTATTTGTACTTCGTTACTTAACCTCTCTGGTATGAAAAGAGTAATTTACAAAATTTTTTTGAGTTTATCCACTTTCACACTTAGGTTTGGGTCAGAGTGTGTGTGTGTGTGTGTGTGTGTGTGTGTGTGTGTGTGACAGAGATGTGTTGCAGGCTATGTAATGTTCTGGCTCTCTGTTGATGTGGATGGAGCCATGAAGAGGCTTCAAGGCAGCGTTCTGTGTCACCATCACTCGGCGTCACGCAGAAGCCTTTCTTTCCCCTCGCCTCCCTCTAGTTTAAAGGAGGTGAACAACAACTAGTGCAGAGAAAAGAAAGAGATGTGCATTATTGGTATTGTTGTCACATAGTCACAATTAGGGTTAGCTGGAGACAAGAAGTGTGCAAACAATGGGGGAGTTCAGGGGAGGATACCATCAGATGCACTAATAACTCTGCGTGTGTGTAGGGGGGGGGGGGGGATGAAGGTACGGAAAAAGAACAAGGGAAAGTAGGATTGTGCAACAAAGTAAAAAGTCATATTGTTTATATCAAATATAACATATTTTCTGGAAAGTGAACCTGAACCTACATTAAAAGAGAATACACAACAGAGCTCGACCGGAATTCCGGAAAATCGACCGGAATTCTCCTTTTAACTGCAGACAAACAAATCCTATGAAATTAATGATATGTGAAAATTTGAAAGAATTATATTAATCAAAGTCTTTACAAATCCATCCAATACATGGTAAGATGTTTCAGGGTTGACCCAAGTGATGATCAATAGATCTACGTTGTCATCCAGCCATGTTGTGTAACTCTGAAAAATGAATGTCGTAAGTCCAACAACTCTCTAGCTGACATCAGGGCTTTTCGTTGCCGTTTGGCCTCCATTGTTACATTTACACTGTTGGATAAATACTTTAGTAAAGGACTTTTGTCTTTTGCCTAAGAAAAATGCAATCCTAACCGATGAGGTTGAAGAGATCAAGAAATCTCTGGAGTTCTTGTCGGCAGAGACTTCAACCGTTGCAGAGCAACAGAAGAAAATCATGGATCTGATGGGTGAAATAAACGCTAAAGAGGCAAAACTTGGAGAAGGACCGAAAGATTGCTTTTCTGGAGACTCGAGTTGCTGACCTCGAGCAATACTCCAGAGTTAACAATGTGGTTATCAGCGTCCTGAGAACCAGACACCGGAACTATTCCGGGGTGGCTGTGGACGCTAAGCACACCGATGCCGGAGCAAGTGAAGCTACTGAGGAGGAGACGCTGGAACAACAGGTAATTTGCTTTTTGGACAGCAAAGGCATTTAGGTTGACAGCGGGGACAGTGAGGATTGTCAAACAAAATGGCCACTCCATTGGTAATAATCCAGTTCACAAACAAAAAGAAAAAGTCAGCACTCCTCAGACCAGGAAGGAAATTAAAAGGCACCGAAGTTTACATCAACGAACCCCTCACCAAGAAAAACGCCAAGAAAGCATGCATACTCAGAAAACAAAACAAGATTCTAGCAACATAGGCAAGAAATTGTTAAATATTCATCAAACTACATGGACCAACGCCTGAGACAGAAAGTGCTTCTCATCAGGGACATCACCTAGCTGGATAAGTTTGAAGAAGGAATGAATCAAGAGCAACATAGGTCTATATAAGTAACTGCATACAAACCGAATTGAACATATCAAACACAATGATCATGGCAAACTTGGACAGAAACTTATCTGTTACATATGATCAACTGAACTTGGAAACTTTCAAATACATAGAACATAAGCCACAAGACATTCTAAACAACATTGACCCAGATCATATTTTTTACATTACTCACTGCCAGTGTGAATATTACACAGTTGAGCAGTTCAAAAAAATACATAAAAATGGACGTCACGATATCAATAATACATTTTAACAGCAGGAGCCTTATCACAAACCTTTCCGAAAGTAAACAGTGCCTAAAACAAATGGAACAAAGATTCACAACATTTGCAATAACAGAGACTTGGCTTACAGTAAAACAACAGGAGTTGATAGAGGGATATGATCTGTTAATCATCAACAGGAAACAATCAAAGGGTGGTGGTGGGGTGGGTGCATTATATATTGACCAAAAATATCAATGTAAAATAGTTAATAAAATGTTTTTTGTTTTAGATACAATCATGAAATGCATCACAGTACAAATTGAAATCTCCAAATTAGCTGTATTTATTGGAAACCAGAATCGAATATTGACATGTTTAAGGAAAAAAAATACAGAAATATTCAGTAATTGCAATAACAAAAAAATGTCTTTTATCTGCGAAGACTTCAATATTGAATTGCTCAACTCACTAGACCTTAAAAAAACTACCGGTAATACCAGTTTGTATCCCTCAATCACTCGACCAACCAGCATTACAACCAATAGTGCTATACTAATTGATAATATATTTACCAACGTCAGTGATCATCTACAAAAAAAAAAATCAATACATTTAAAGAGGATTTATGAAACAAGATTGGGTCAAAGTGTACGTAGATAATGCAAATGAAGCCTATGATTGATTCTTGACTGTTGTAACATCACTTCATGAAAAAGTAGATCAGAAATCTGATGATAAACCATGGATAACTAACAGAATATTAAATGCATGTAAGAAGAAAAATGTATTATATAAGAGCTATTTAAGCTATATAAGCGCTTTTTAAAGAAAACCGTAAATCAAAGGAAAAGAAAATCACCTGTGGGGTCTCCCAAGGGTCAGTGTTGGGACCATTGTTGTTTACATAATGATGGGAGGTGTCAAAAACACTGAAAAACATTTTATTCGCTGATAATACTAATGTAATCTGTTGTGGGGAAAATTTGGAACAACTCTTGGATACAGCAGAAAATGAATTAAAAAAAGATGAAGAGCTGGCTTGATGTTAATAAACTAACACGGAAGGTAATCATGCCACAACTTTACACAAAAAACTAATGATAAATGACAATGAAATTTAAAGGGTAAAATTAAATTTATGGGAGTGATAATGAATGAAAAATTATGTTAGAAGCCACATATACACTATATTAAGGCCAAAATATCCAAATCAATTGCTAAACTGTATAAAACCAAAAGAAAAAAGAAACAAAAACAGTAAATGTGTGTAGGTATGTATCTATCTATGATGTGTAAATAAGTGAAGCATAACATTTTGTATTTATTAAAGGGTAAAAATAGAGAAAGGGGGTCGGCCCTGATAAGTTGTTTATGAACTTGGGAATTTTTAGTTTGAATTAGTTTAATTTAGAAAGATTATGCTGAGAAGTACACAACCTTATTTTTCTGTTATTGTCAATATACAGTATATATGTATGTATGTATGTATGTATGTATGCATGTATATGTATTTTTTATTTTATTTTTTTTACATAAACTACTAAGTCCACAATTTAAAGCAACCTCTGAAGGCCAGCCAAATGATCTGACTTTAGAGTTTTTGTGTTCTTAGTGATTTTATTTCTTTAATTGTTGTAATTGTCGTTTTTGACTGTCTAACTTTTCTTTTTGTTCTATCCCCATATCTCAGAGAAGTTCAAAACACACACACACACACACACACACACACACACACCCTCTGACAGCTAACCCTACCCGCTGTCCACATCAACAGAGAGCCAGAGCATTACATAGCCTGCAACACTTCTCTGTCACACACACACGCATGCACACACACACACACGCATACGCACATGCGCACATACACACACACTTAAACCCAGTCCTGCGGGTGTATTGCCAGGCGTGGCAGAGATGTCGCTGCCTCCATCTCTCTCTGGTGTGAGTGTGTCCAGTCCTCCAGGGGGAATCCCAGCCGTCTTAATCCTATTAGCGGTGGAAGTCAAGGCTTGGCGGTCTACTCCTCTGGACCTGTCCACAGTCATTATCCTGACCTCCGCTCTACAGCATCTCCATTCCTCTACATAAACTGCACAAATCCAATACCTCATCTCTACCTCATCTTCTCTTTCCTTTTGTCTGTTTCCCTCTTCTACCTACTCACCAATTGAATACTTTTTGTGTTTCATCCAACGATGGTAGAAGTATCCTTTATTATTATACATCCTTTTATTTGCACACATTTTTAAAACTTGTTAACAATCCAAACAGTTCTGTCATTCAACTAAATGTTAAATAATCATCTGGACTTCTAGGCCTATATATTGTTGGGTACTTCATTTTATAATAAAACATATTTTATAAACTACAGCTGTGTTCGAAGCGGTTACCTCATTCACTCACTCACTAGTTCCTATATCGTGTTTATTAAATAGAGAACGACCAAACCAGATTTCGGACACTATAGTGTCCGAAATCTACTGACGCATCTACTGACGCAAAATATGGTTGCGTCAGTAGATGCGCCGGTTATTTGTGTGATGATGGCGGGCACGGCATGCAACATATACACAAACATACTTTTACTACGTCCCTGAAACAGTGCTCTGGAGTATAGCAATGGGTTGTATTGATGTTGCATGTCACATTTCCGCTGTTTAGAAGCTAAAACTCTTTCAAGTTTCCGCGGGTCCTTCTCCTCCTCGGGGGAAAACACGAACGCTTTGCATTTTGGTTTAAAATGTATGGTACATTGTTTTTACATGATAGCTGTGCATTGTGGGTATTTTATAGTGTACTATATAGTGAATGGAATTCACCTCGGAGAATTTGAACTCTACAAAATGGCAAACCCACTCTATTTCCAAGATAGGGACCGGTTTTGAACACACGTGTTTTGTGTGCAAAAATCTTCATTTGTAAAGTAACTAGCAACTAAAGCTGTCAGATGAATGTAGTGGAATAAAAAGTACAATATTTCTCTCTGATATGTAGCGGAGTAGTAAAGTAAAATACAAGTACCTCAAGATTTGTACTAGATTTAAAGTACTTAGTTCCATTCCACCACTAGTTGCACCACTACATCGCTATCATGCCAGTATGAAAGAAGTAAAGTTTGACTGATTCTTTGAAGTGAATGTGTGAAACATAATCCTCCCATAGAGAAAAAACAGACTTGATGGGCATGTTTTTCCTTGGTAATTTTGTCCGGTGGGTGAGCTCACTGTGAGAAAACATTGAACAGATGTTAGTTTTAACAGAAAACGCTCACTTGTGGAACGGCTTAAATCCCCTGGTCCCTCAGCCAATGCCACACATGTAACTGGGCACAACCTGTAAATTAGCACGCAGTCTAATTGTGCCAGAATCGTAGTATTACTGCTGTTTCTGCTGTTTATTTAATCCATACCAGGGTTTGACCAATGTTTATTTTAATTTTTTTTTAACGTTGATAGTGTTAATTTGAAACTAAACAAGCCTCCCTGCTGTACCTTCAAAACTCATGTCATCAACAATCCATGAGTGAAAGGGAAATTTCAGGGGTTGTTTTACATTATACACACTTTTTATTATGTTTTTGTGTGTACAAACAACAATCTTTGCAATTGGTCCAGTATCAAGCGTGAACACTGTAACCGGCAGCCACAGACCAGGCTGTAATGTAACCCTATGGGGCAAATGTGCATTCTCAATTTGATCCAATAAAATTGCTTTATTTTGCCACTGACAGGCTCAGATTAGTTCCTGACATTATGGAAATGATCCCTACAGAGAGAGACCGTTTTAAAACCTCTTTGAGACCTTTCTGGTTTCTGGACCAGAAACAGCTCTGAAATCGCTAGCGCTAAACCCACCAGACTCCATTTAAAAAATAAAAAAAAATGCTTTTAGCGTGTATAGAGCCAACATATTTTACCATGTAAATCAATAAACTATGTGCGTGTTTCAACCAAAACTAGAGTTTTGATGGTTGGAAAAATGGAAACGCGACTCAAAATGGCTTTTTGTAATTTTATTTTGTTTCTGTCGACTTTGAATGGACTGTATTTTACGATACTAAAATTATGTTACAGATTGAAAAAAAAATCCTTTATCTGGGTTTCACATTCTCTCATTTGGCATAGAAAGAAAGAAAGGAAAGATATGGTCTTTGCTGACAGGTTGACACCAAGGCAAAAGCATTTTGATATCCCAGAGGGTATTAGGAACACTTATTTGCAATCTGTCCTTGGATTTCAGTGATGGAGCCATACACATGGTGTATATTACAGAGTCATTTCCTATTGGATCAGCCTTGAAAACGCTGCACAGAGCTCCACTTATCAAAACCGTGATATCGTGATTGCCAGGAGATATACAAACCCTAACTGTGGAATAATCAACCCGTAGAGCTGTTTAAACCTCAGCTGAACCAGCTTTCTAATTAATCAGACATACAGTGGGTACGGAAAGTATTCAGACCCCTTTAAATTTTTCACTGTTTGTTTCATTGCAGCCTTTTTCCAAAAATCAAAAAAGTTCATTTTATTTCTCAGTAATGTACACTCAGCAACCCATCTTGACAGAAAAAAACAGAAATTTAGAAATTTTTGCATATTTATTAAAAAACAAAAACTGAAATATCACATGGTCATATGTATTCAGACCCTTTGCCGTGACCCTCATATGTAACTCAGGTGCTGTCTATTTCTTCTGATCATCCTTGAGATGGTTCTACACCTTCATTGGAGTCCAGCTGTGTTTGATTATACTGATTGGACTTGATTAGGAAAGCCACACACCTGTCTATATAAGACCTTACAGCTCACAGTGCATGTCAGAGCAAATGACAATCATGAGGTCAAAGGAACTGCCTGAAGAGCTCAGAGACAGAATTGTGGCAAGGCACAGATCTGGTCAAGGTTACAAAAAATTTCTGCTGCACTTAAGGTTCCTAAGAGCACAGTGGCCTCCATAATCCTCAAATGGAAGACGTTTGGGGACGACCAGAACCCTTCCCTAGAGCTGGCCGTCCGGCCAAACTGAGCTATCGGGGAGAAGAGCCTTGGTGAGAGAGGCAAAGAAGAACCCAATGGTCACTGTGGCTAAGCTCCAGAGATGCAGTCGGGAGATGGGAGAAAGTTGTAGTAAGTCAACCATCACTGCAGCAATCCACCAGTCGGGCTTTATGGCAGAGTGGCCCGAAGGAAGCCTCTCCTCAGTGCAAGACACATGAAAGCCCGCATGGAGTTTGCTAAAAACACCTGAAGGACTCAAGATGGTGATAAATAAAATCCTCTGGTCTGATGAGACCAAGATAGAACTTTTTGGCCTTAATTCTAAGCGGTATGTGTGGAGAAAACCAGGCACTGCTCATCACCTGTCCAATACAGTCTCAACAGTGAAGCATGGTGGTGGCAGCATCATGCTGTGGGGGGTTTTTTCAGCTGCAGGGACAGGACGACTGGTTGCAATCGAGGGAAAGATGAATGCGGCCAAGTACAGGGATATCCTGGACGAAAACCTTTTCCAGAGTGCTCTGGACCTCAGACTGGGCCGAAGGTTTACCTTCCAACAAGACAATGACCCTAAGACACACCGCTAAAATAACGAAGGAGTGGCTTCACAACAACTCTGTGGCTGTTCTTGAATGGCCCAGCCAGAGCCCTGACTTAAACCCAATTGAGCATCTCTGGAGAGACCTGAAAATGACTGTCCACCAACGTTTACCATCCAACCTGACAGAACTGGAGAGGATCTGCAAGGAGGAATGGCAGAGGATACCCAAATCCAGATGTGAGAAACTTGTTGCATCTTTCCCAAAACGACTCATGGCTGTATTAGATCAAAAGGGTGCTTCTACTAAATACTGAACAAAGGGTCTGAATACTTATGACCATGTGATATTTCAGTTTTTGTTTTTTAATAAATATGCAAAAATTTCTAAATTTCTGTTTTTTCTGTCAAGATGGGTTGCTGAGTGTACATTACTGAGAAATAAAATGAACTTTTTGATTTTTGGAAAAAGGCTGCAATGAAACAAAGAGTGAAAAATTTAAAGGGGTCTGAATACTTTCCGTACCCACTGTACATGAAACAAGTCTTAGTAGAGCAAAAACGAGTATTCTGCTTAGAATATCATTCAATTGTCTTTATGTTTGACATTGCCTTTATTTCTTTAATTGTTATATACCGTAGATAATATGAATATATTGTTATTTATTCTAGTATGTGGTGTAGACGTACTCTATCTGTAAAGTGTCCTGAGATAATTTCTGTTATGATTTTACAATACAAATAATACTAAATTGAAATGGATTGTTGGATCATCTCTAGATTCCACGTGAAGAAAAAACAGATCTGAGTCACATTTGAACAGAAAAATTAGATTTGGGCCACTTTTGCCTGTAGTGCCGATGTAGCCTAACACTCATCAAACCACACACACACTTTTCCTCCACACCTTAAAGGTCCCATGACAGGGTGCTCTTTGGATGCTTTTATATAGACCTTAGTGGTCCCCTAATACTGTATCTGAAGTCTCTTTTATATAGACCTTAGTGGTCCCCTAATACTGTATCTGAAGTCTCTTTTATATAGACCTTAGTGGTCCCCTAATACTGTATCTGAAGTCTCTTTTATATAGACCTTAGTGGTCCCTAATACTGTATCTGAAGTCTCTTTTATATAGACCTTAGTGGTCCCCTAATACTGTATCTGAAGTCTCTTTTATGTAGACCTTAGTGGTCCCCTAATATTGTACCTGAAGTCGCTTTCCCAAAATCCAGCCTTGGTGCAGAATTACAGCTACTAAAGCCAGTCTCAGAATGAGCTTTCCTTAGTTTGTGCCATCTCCGAGTATCTGGGCGGGCAAAGCAGAGAAAGGGGAGATAACCTTGCCCCTCATAAGGAGCAAGATTCCAGATCGGCCCAGAGGAGCGTTCATTTTCTCAAAGGCAGAGCAGGATACACAGGACTTGTTTTACACCTATCACCATTTCTAGCCCCTGGGGGACAATATGCAGGCTGGGAGAACTCAAAACTCAAAGTGAAATTTCCATGCCATGGGACCTTTAGGGTTTAGCCAGCACTGAGAGCGGCCAAAGTTTGCAAGTTTTTTCTTTAAGTGTGTGTGTGTGTGTGTGTGTGTGTGTGAGGTCCTTTCCTGTCACTTCAATGCTCCTTACCTGCTGGAGGAGATGATGATCGCTCCCCTGTGCTCTGCTCTGAGCCTGGTGGATGACAGGATCTAACAGAGCTGATAAACACAGACGCCCCACAACCCGCTTGGCCTCGGCCCTGACAGTGACTGAACTGGCCTCAAATCGCCTTTGACAGGGAGCAGTGTCAACACACCTACAACACATACATACACAAACACTCACAAGCCTGGAGTGTGCACTCAAATGCACACGCACACGCACACACACACACACACAGATATAAAACCATACATGCTCAAAAACATATTCAATCACAGCACTCTCGGCATTGAAAAGCATAGAGTTATGTATATGACGCAAGCTTAAAGCAAAAAGTACAGACAACCAACACACCTGTTCATTTCCACACAAACACAAGCTCAGCATGTCCAAACATATTCCTGCAAAGGTTACATTACCTCAAAGACATGGCTGTCGCTTCACCTGCGAATGCACAAAAATGATTTGTGGCAAACATTGACATGTACAAGGAGCTCACAGCGTCAGGTGGGTATAAGTGAGCACCTCCACCAAGGCTCAAAGACAGCCGCGGGAGGAGACGCTAATCCCGGCGTAGCTCATCACAGGGCAGGGCAACCAAACCAAGCCAACTGCCCTGGGTGACCTGTCAGAGGGGAGATTGGAAGGCAAACTGGCAGCAGACAAAACACTTGTGCTGATATTAATTGGTCTTACAGGTTGTTCCATTAATTTCTATGGGTGCAGCCGTGCAATGCATTCTGGTAGCGTTGTGGGAACTTGGGGGAAGCTTGGCATGGAGTTGCACGCTCATCATTTGCATACAGTTGAATCCAGGCTACTTTATGCAAATGAGCAGCGGGATGCTCGGTTCGCCGCCTCTCAAAAGCTCAGGAAAATCTTTGGTGTCTATCTGAAATGAAGGCAGATTCAGCAGCTGCATAGCCTATTTTTCGCATGAAATGTATTCAGAAACAAATTGTGGTGAATTATTTTCGCAACATAAGAGTAAGTTTGCCAAATGACCGCCACCTTAAGGCTATGGCCTGTTTTGAGACATGAAACGTTGACCCAATCAGGTGCAGCCATCGGGGTTGAAGGAAGACGGAGCCTGTTTGTCTTTGCCTGTGAGAAACTGGTAACTGCTAGTGGCAAGCCCACCAAGCGTCCAATGATGGGGAAGTAAATAAATAATAAAACACCAATATGGCAGAGATTGAATGTAACAGAGTAAATTTACTCAAGTACTATATTTACCAAATTTGTGTAGATTTGGACTTGTATACGTTTCATTCCACTGTGTTTAAACGGCGAAGTGGAGAGACCTCGTCCACCTGTTTGGAGCTGGCTGATGACACGGTGCTGGATACGCCGGGACCCTCTTTCTGGATCTATTGATCGCCGTGGATCACTTTTTTCGTGTCATTGGATTACGGCAAAATACAGATCTTTTTGTTTTATTGTGTGATAGCGCTTCGTTTCTGCATTTGGAGAAGCATCTCGACAGACTGTAGGTCGAACACTGATTGTTCATTGTTATGTTACATTTTAGATGAATTTAAGTTCTGGGGCAATTATACGGTCTTAGTTTTCTGGAGGAGTGATGCAGGGTAATGAGATCAGCAATATGTAAATGGGCCAATCCATGTAATGCTATAAAAACAAGTAACATTACCTTCAAATTGAGTCTAACTAACCAGTGAAGAGAAGTCATTACCAGGGGGATATGATTCCTGCTTCTGGATAGATACAGATGATTGGCAAATTCCAGAATACAAGGAATTGCAATAGTCAATACAAGACAAAATAAAAGCATGAAAAACAGTCTCCAAGTCCTTACGACAGAGGAAAGATTTTAGTTTAGCAATTGTCCTGAGATGAGAAAAGCTACATTTGACAACAGAACTAATTTGTTTGCCAAATATGAATGCTGGGACATAGATGAAACCTAGATTTCTATTGTGTCCCCAAATTTTTCAAAAATTCGATAAGTGAATTTGGGGGGGACCAAACAATGAGAAATGAGCAATTGATCATATTCTTTAAGTAATTTGCACACCACACTTTTTTTGTCAAATGACAAGAAATCATCAGCCAATTATTAGCCACACACATACCTCGCAAAACTTTTTCTCCATATACCTCACACAATACTCACCATTTCCTTTTATCATGACTCTAATTTTACACCACAAGTTAAAAAAGTTCCCCCTCTAAAGTCTGCTTTATGTGGCAGCCTAGGGAGTCCGTGTTAAGAAAAATCATAAAATTCTCCACCTAGTCATCTCCATATGCTCCATAGGCAGTGGGGATCAGACTGCTCATTTAATGTTGCACAAGCGTTCGTCGCACAGCGAGATCAAGAGCCAAGCGAGTGCTGGGTGAACAGGAGCCCTATGAAATCCTCTCGCCAACTTTAATGGAACGCTTCCCTGCTGAGTACTGAGGACATCTCTGACACACACACACACAAAATCAAGACATTTATCTTCAATGAAGTAAAGGGAGAATTAAAAGAAATATGTGGATGCATGCACACACATACAGTATGCACTCAGAGAAAGCCTTCCTTAAGAGTCCATTCCAAGTAATGGTATCAAAGCTGTTGCCGTATGAATGCTACCACATAAAACAACCCATATCAAGGTGTTTCTTTTTTTCCCACTCTCCAACACAGGGATTCATGTATGAAGAATTTAAATATAGTTTGAAACAGACAATGATCACACAGTTTCAGATGATACTTGATTGGGATTGTAATAATTTCTTGCAAGTGTATTAAAGGTCCCATGGCATGGTGCTCTTTGGATGCTTTTATATAGACCTTAGTGGTCCCCTAATACTGTATCTGAAGTCTCTTTTGTATAGATCTTAGTGGTCCCCTAATACTGTATCTGAAGTCTCTTTTGTATAGATCTTAGTGGTCCCCTAATACTGTATCTGAAGTCTCTTTTGTATAGATCTTAGTGGTCCCCTAATACTGTATCTGGAGTCTGTTTTATATAGACCTTATTGGTCCCCTAATACTGTATCTGAAGTCTCTTTTATATAGATCTTAGTGGTCCCCTAATACCATATCTGGAGTCTCTTTCCCAAAATTCAGCCTTGGTGCAGAATTACAGCCACTAGAGCCAGTCCCACAATGAGCTTTCCTTAGAATGTACAATTTTTGAGTCTATAGCTTTTGAGGAGCAGAGAGGGGGGGCAAGGCTGAGGCTGAGGGTGTGGCCTTGACCAACTGCATCTCTCTCTGGGCGGGCAAAACAGAAAAGGGAGGTAACCTTGCCCCTTATGACCTCATAAGGGGCAAGGTTACCTCCCTGAGGGTGGACTGTGATGCTGTGTGGCTGCCGCCGCAGCAGGGATAGGCTACCCACCTTTGGTAACCTCTACAAAGCCTGGCCCAAAAAGATACAGAACCCCGACCCAAAGTGTTGTGTGGCTTCTGGGAGCCCAACTCTCATGGTACAGATAAGTAGGTGAATTTCAGTGAAAGCAGGCTTCCCTTATCTCATGCAAATGTGCCCTCACATGTTATTTCAAAATCAAACAAGGTCCCCAGATGATACTAATCCTGCTCCAATAGGGCTAAAACAATCCCTAAAAAATGGAAACCTCCGCTCTTCCTCCCAATTAGGTCATTTACACAGGTACAGTGAGGTGCTGAGTGTGCTCCATTGTCTGGTGAGTTCCTTTGTTTTGAGTAACAGAGGAAGACAGAAACAGTTTAGTGGCGTGTACGCATTGTCTTCCGAAAAGTCCACCGTGGAAAATTTATTTTATTTTCAATAAACCTTGCATTACTTGAATGGAACACAATTTCCGCGAGTACTTTTTTTTCACAATCATCCAGTCACTGTAACATTGTCTTCTTTTACAGCAAGTGAAGGTTGATTCACGTTAGCCTTCTGTCTCCCAGTCGTTGAAACGTGTGGGCTTGGCCTCCAGGCTTTCATGTCAGAGTTCACTTTGTTCAACTTAGAATGTGCGGATGTACAATGTGGGCCAATAGAAAACATTGCAGCGGGTTTGGGATTGGAGACGTCTGTAAGAAACTGTTTATAACAGCGGTGTCAAACTCACTTTAGTTCATACCCCTAATTTGATCATGTGGGCCAGACCAGTAAACCACGGCAGAAAGATCAGAAGAGATTTTCTTGTCAGCTTGATGTTGGCAAACGCAAGTTGCTTCTGCAACAACAGCGTTCTAAGGACATGGTAGGGGGAAAAAAATACTATTACGGACCCGGGAGAGAGGAGTCATTTCTAAGATTAAAGTCGTAAATTCACGGAAAAAGAACTTGGAAATTGCCTGAGATTAAAGTGGTAAATTTGGAATTGGAATGAATTACTTCTCTGCAAATGTCTTTTTTTTGGCAGGGTAGTTCTTGTCCACGGGCAATAATGTTTGACACCCAATAATTGCTCGTTATTTTTTTGTTATAACTCATATCACCATATGACTGTGACATCACATCCTTTTTATGGGCTGAGTAACTTCATTTAATGGAAGTCTAGGGTAATACTTGTAGCTGTTCTAGCATGGCGATGAGCAGAAGAGCAACACATTCAACATAAAACTTTTTTTTAATACATGCAGTAGGTTGTTTTCTTAAGTAAGTAGACTTTATTTATAACGCACCTTTCACAGACAAGAGGGGTCACAAAGTGCTTCGCAGTAAAACAATAAAAACAACAGCACATAAAATACTAAACCATATTGCTAGTTAAAAGCTTGTCTAAAAAGATGTCTCTTCGGGTGTTTTATAAAAGTTTCCACAAAAGTAAAGGGGAGAGCGTTCCAGAGCCTTGGAACCACCACAGAAAAGGCACGATCGTGTTCTGGGGACAGTTAAAAGGTCTTGGGCTGAAGACCTCAGAGAACAACCAGAAGTGTGTGTGTGTGCATGCAATAGACCCTGGATGTGAGCGGGGCTTGACCATGCAAGGTTCTCTAAGTAGTGATTAAAATTTTAAAATGCACTCTAAAATCTATTGGTAGCCAATGAAGAGCCTTAAGCACCGCAGTAATGTGTGATCTCCTGCTGGTCTTAGACAAAGGTCTTGCTGCTGCATTCTGCACAACTTGCAGTTTTTCCATGGATGATTTGTTTAAACAAGTGTACAGTACATTGCAACAATCCAAACGTGAAGAAATAAAAGCATGAACAAGCATCTACATCTCTTTTTTTAGAAACCACAGATCTGATCTTAGCAATGTTCCTGAGATGGAACAAACTGAAACAAACCACAGATTTCACATGACTGTTAAAACACAGATTTGTTAAAAATGGCAAATCAAATTTCACACAACATTACAATCAGAGAGTGATAGAGCCCCAATGGCCTTCCTAATCTTAGGGGTAATGCTGTCTGGGGCAAATATCATCACCTCTGTTTTGTCTGACTTTAATTGTAAAAAACTGTCTGCCATCCATTCGTTAATGGAGGCTGAACAAGTGTTGAGCAAGGACAGTTTGTTTAGCCTATTGGGACTAAAACATAAATGTAATAGTTTAACAGATTATTCCTGGGCAAGTCTATTGCATTATAAGTGGAAATGTGTTGACATAACATCAGATGTGAGTTATCAATAAATTATTCAACAACTGAACTAAAGGATGTTAACTTCCAGCTAACAGCGTAGATTTTCCATGTATTGGCACAGAATGTCAACTTAAAGTCAAGTGCACTACAGCATATTAAAATATCTGAGAGTAAAAAACTATTTGGCAGCCTTGTGATGACCATAGTGCTTCGCAGCAGGCCAACCTTCCAAATGCCATGTTGTAAGTACCAACCTTGTCTAAAGTCCAGTTTTGCTAAGAAGGAGCTGGATGGATTCCCAGCTTGACTCTACTGAGATGCTTTCTGCCGTGTCCACACCTCCTTATGGTAAGGAATTTTCCCAAAAAGCATGGATTCCTCCATGTACATCTGCTACTTTAGTTGTCATTTTCTTCAGTAGGGGAGTGATATGTCTCAGAAAATTTTGCTTTATGTCAAAATATGACACAAATTCCTAGAGATATTAAACAGCAATGAACAGAAATATCTTCTTGTCATATCAGAAGAAAATAACACTGATATGACACCAAATTACATTTTACTGTGTACTGCCCAAACCCAGCCCTGGTGCTACCCAATGCCAGACAAGTAATGTGATACGGCCTATGTACACGCACACACATGCACATAAAGTGACAGTGCAGGCACACATACAGTGTATTTAGACTTGTGTGTGTGTGTGTGTGTCTGTGTGTGAAGTTGAAAGCAGCACTTATGGCACGATAATTAACTTGGACTCTTTCTTCGTTGCGGTGTCCCCTCCCGCCTCTCATGAATCACTAACACTGTTTGTCTTTCTAACTCTTGGATGAACCACTCTCTGAAAATATGGTCAGAAGTCTCCAAACAATTTTTTTCCTTTCCCAGACTGGCAGATGCTGACCATTTGGAGCAACAAAAACAGAACAACAAACATGAAATCCCTCTTGTAATCCCTTCATTACAGCTCCTGCTCTCTGTTTTACTAAACAATCACTAACTTTCAAAGTGCAATTTCTCAGTTTTTGGTATGTGAAAACATTTCATAGTCTTGGCCAGAGTTCAGTTCAGCTGTTTTGTTGCAGCGAAGATCCTCTCGGCTAGTCTGGCGAGAGGTGAAAGTTGAAGGCAATAACGTTAATGCCTCTGTGTGCCACAGGGTCCAAAGATCTCCCCGTCTGCAGGGTAGCTTCTAGCCCATTGCGTCTTTGGTGTCAGAACATGTTAGCCCCTTTTCCTGTTTCTGTATACTGAAATGTTTTGCCCCCCAACACATCTGGCCGATATCTCAACAATGCCAGTGTACATATGGATGGACGCGTTGAGAGGTTTGAATAGTGACGGGGGCAGAACATTTGTCCACAGCGACAGACACGGCTCAGGGCTGTAGAGAGTAGGACAATGTGAGAGGGAAACTGACAAGTTCCATCTGTTTAAAAAAAAAAAGAGAGAGAAAGCAATGCATGACTTGATGGACCAAAAATGTAAATTACCAAAATTGTTTGACTAATCAAAGAAAATTTCAAACAAACACCCAGGGATGTAAATACACTGCTTTTAAAAATGACTAGTGCTGCCTGTGTGATCCATTCCTGCTTTTGTATTAAAAACCCTGTAGATGACGATTTGAAGATTGTGTGTGTGTGTAGGTCAGTATAATAATAAAATTAATAATATTAATGTGGCTCGGGAAAGGGAAGTTTGGGGTCCCCTGCTGGAGCTGCTCCCCCCCGTAGTAGTATCAGTCCTGCCACTGCTATGATGAAGTATCACCATATGTCATTCTAATTTCTTTAGATTAGATCAGATGACATCAGGGGAATGGCTATACTTAGAAATCCTGGGTGTAGTGACACTGTTTTTGCTTTTATATCAACAAATAACCCAAAATTATTTTGATAATGTTCTGTATAAGACTTTTTTTTTTTCTGTCCTGGACTCGGTCTTGACTCGGACTCGAACCTCTTTTCGGACTCTGTCTTGACTCGGACTCGAACCTCTTTGGACTCTGTCTTAACTTGGTCTCAAATAGTCCCGGTCTTGGACTTGTCTTGGACTCGACAAAGGCGGTCTTGACTCCAGCCCTGGCGGTCACATCTCAGCAGCAGAGCATTAATGCCTGCCCGGTTTTCAGATTTGAATGTCTCTACAAGTACTCGTAAGAACAGTGTTTATTAAGACAGCACTGTTAGACTTAGCTGTAATTTCTACAGTTACTTACCACAAAATGCCCAGTAAAATACCATAACTTTCTTTTCTGGTTCATTACTGTAATATGCATTGCATTATGGGTAGTAACATTTAATTTACAGTGATTTACTGTATTTTTGAATTTGCGGTAGTCTGCTGTAAAAACAACAGCAGTAGTGCTACTGTAGGTGAATAAGACAGACTTAAATAAAATTGTTAGTTCATGTTATAGAAGCATAGAAATTAAATGGAAAAATAAAATATCTCTATAAAATTAAATTATTTCATTTTATAGAGATATTTTACATTTTATTTATTATGTTTTTTAGCAGTGAAGGTAATTTAAAATTGTGACATGCGTTTCAGCAGTGTAAATAACTTATTGAGAGTTGTGGAGACAAACAAGAAAGGGATCACATAAATGCTTGACCGCCATATTTGACCTCTGACCTCACGACTTCAAAAGAATAGCGGGTAGATACTTCAAAGGTGTTAAACGAAGTAGGCTCGAGACATCAAAGGAGTGCCGCATTGGTCCGCGCACCAGAGTCCGGTCACCCACACTACTCAGAGAGAGCTGGAGAAGCGTTAAGGTAAGATAAATCTTTGCTAATTCTGTGACATTAAAATCTCTGCTGATAAGCCTTCGCAAGCGGCGTTAGGTTACCGACCTGTGTCATAGCTTGGCTAGAGCAAGCTGTTAACTAGCTTCCCCCAAGGAAGTTGGAGCTTAACATTTTGCCCTTGGTTTAGCTAGCTGTAATTACGACGTTCGGTAAAAGCTTACAACTCGTTTAACATGCGCTGTTCGGGACATCTTTTTTACTTTACTGTCAGACCATTGCCTGAAATGCAATGTAACATATATTCTGGAAGTTTAAGGTCGGTTGCTGCTAGCTTTTGAGCTAGCTGTTGCCGCATTTTGGCTAACATTACCTCCGGTTAATGCTAACGTTATATTCCCGAGCGTGTTGGTTGGTTTGTCAGTGTTTTAGAATGATTAAGCAAAACTCATTACAGCTGTGTTATAGGCCTAGTATAGGCTACGCGGTTATATTAGCTAGTGGAAGTAAAGTTAACATTAAACCGTTACCTTTACATTTTGGCTAACATTACCTCCGGTAAATGCTAACGTTATATTCCCGAGCGTGTTGGTTGGTTTGCCAGTGTTTTAGAATGATTAAGCAAAACTCCAGTGTTTTAGAATGATTAAGCAAAACTCATTACAGCTGTGTTAAGCCTAGTATAGGCTACGCGGTTATATTAGTGGAAGTAAAGTTAACATTAAACCGTTACCTTTACATTTTGGCTAACATTACCTCCGGTTAATGCTAACGTTATATTCCCGAGCGTGTTGGTTGGTTTGTCAGTGTTTTAGAATGATTAAGCAAAACTCATTACAGCTGTGTTATAGGCCTAGTATAGGCTACGCGGTTATATTAGTGGAAGTAAAGTTAACATTAAACCGTTACCTTTACATTTGCCCATCTAGTTAACATTTAGGCTATGTCTTTTTTTTAAAAACACACAAAAAAGCACCCATTCTATATGTAGGGTGACAGGAAAAGCGTCTTTAAGTAATGTTACTGTGATGGATGGAAAGGAAAAATAATCTTGGTAGGTTTTTTTAGCTAAAACAGACGTGTGCTAAATTTAATTCAATGGTAACCACAATTAGCTCTAGTTTTGGTGTCTTCAGCATTTATGGAGAGCAGTTTTTTGCCTTGGCTTCAGGGTTTGGCCACTCAAAACCATCGTGACGTCCAGCACAGATTTGCCTGTAATGTGATAGTTCATATAGTTCATCCTTTTTAGTGTATGAGACCTAAGCTAAAGAGTGTGTAACTCAAAGCATGTGGTTTTAGGAGTTGAGTCATAGCTACCATGGTTTATGGGGGAAAAGAAAAGTAAAATTTAAAAATGTATTTTCCTAGCTACTTAAACTTAAATTTGATGGATTGTTCAACAAGTTGTTTAAGGACTCTTTATAATGGCATAGTGATTAACTTTTAACACATCACATAACATTCTGTGTTATTCTAACTATATAAAAGTTACCTACATTATACTGGTTACCTGCATACTAATGCATTTTTTTTTTATCTTGTTGTAATTGTGTTTATAACTCCATGCATTCACTTTAAAATATAAAATTTCATCATTTCATATGTAGAACAACAACCAGTGACTAGAACAACTGAGAGAGACGGGAGGAAGAAGAAAGCTGGAAGAAGGTCTGACCCCATGACCCACAGGAGCACATGATCCCTTTCAACAATCTATCATCATACAACAAAAAGTAAGTACAGGTGTACGTTTTGCAACCTGTGTACTCTAGAATTAGGAATATTCTGTAGACATGTGAAAAAACATCAACACATGGCAAGCTATAGGTTTGCATGTGGAAAGGAGCAATGTCCCACTTCCTTTAAACAGGAACCACAAACACATACATAAAAACATATATACATATATGTGTGTGTGTGTGTGTGTGTAAATAAAGGGCTGTATTTGAAGATGACTGCTCTTGATAATGAACATTTTAAACCTGTTTTTCTTTTAAGATTCTTCTTAAGGATCAACCCAGATGAGGGCACCAAGTACACTGCTACAGTGGCTACAAGCTAGAGGATGGATACCCGACCCGAGCCCGACGGGACCCGACGGTACCCGACGGGTCGGGCCGGGTTCGGACAGATTTTTAGAAAGGATGCTCGGGTTCGGGTCGGGCTCGGTCACATCAGCGCGATAAGGCATTGAACATTTTGAATTTAAAACAGCTTAAAATAAATGTCAAATATTACCCTAACATCCGTCTTCCTGTGTGCTGTGACAACGAAAGACGTGCGTATTAAGCTCCATGTGGCAGCGCAACGATGGAAGATGTTAAAAAGAAGTTGGCCGCAGGAGATTTTAAAACTATTGAAAACGAAGGAAAGTCAGCTGTGCATTGATGCGCTCATCTGTTGACATTTCCGAATGCCTTCCTACAATTGCTTAATAAAAGCGGGCTTTCCACACAAACAAACGTACATGTGTCATTAGTATGAGAAACAAATGCGATTTTAACTGTGTCGGGCTCGGGTCGGGCTCGGACAGAAATATCTTAATGACTGTCGGGCTCGGGTCGGGTTCGGTTACTGCTCTGTCGGACGCGGGCCGGGCTCGGACAGAAAAATCCGGCCCGATCCACACTACTACAACCCACAAGACTAGAGTCGTCCAAAGAAAGGTGACGAGCATCAGCTACACAGTCACCACTTTCCTCCAATGGCTCACGGAATTTGAGTGGAAGACACCAAACTAGGTAAGCATTTTCTTGTGTGATATAATATAGTTAACATCAAAAAAATGATTACTCAGTACGATGAAGTAGTGCAGCTACGCACCCTGCCTGCTACAACATTGACACAACTAAATCATCTTGTATTTACCACTTGTGTAAGCAGAGGTCACAGTTATGCAGCAAAAGCTACAAAGTGTTGTTTTAATTTAAGTTATCTTAGTTTTTTTTTTTTTATATATAAAAGTGACTGATAAGAACAACAATGTTTGAAGTTGGTCCATTACTGAGCGAGAACACTGTGACCTGCAGCTTTCAAACCGGGCTCTAATGTAATCAAGGGCAAATGTGCGTCGTCAATTTCGTCCACTAAAAGTTCTGTTTTTGCCACTGATGGTGTCAAATTATTTTATTTTTCTGACACCATTTGGAAAGGATCCCTACTGAGATTGACCTTTTATTTAAAGAGGAAGATCCTTAGTTAGATCAGAAATCACCATCACCAAACCCATCGACAGACAGCAAAAGAAAGTAGAAAGAACCTTTGAATTATCTGGGGACTTCACTACTGGTGACTATTTTTGTATACTGTCATATTCTGTTTTTGCACAAGTTGTAAGTCTGTTAACAGTTTAGATGAGATAAACTCATGACCATTTCTCTGCTTCTCATACAGTCCAGTATGGACCCCCCCACCAGAGCATCTCTGGATTGGAGGCTCCATCTTGGCCTCTCTGTCCACCTTCCAGAAGATGTGGAGCAAGCAAGAGTACCATGGGTCCAGCCTTCACAAATCCTTCTAAGCAGACTGTTCTTCCTTCCCCTCCCCAACCAAAGCCCAACAACTTCAGCTTAGTGGTAACAACCACACCACATTTTGTATACATTTGCAAATACAGGTTATTTAGATTTCTGGGGATTTAAAAATGCTCAATTTGTTTTGAGAATCAATTCAAATGGTAACTACATTGTTCAGACATGTATTCGCCTCTGAATTCTGCCCAGTGTTTGGCGCATATTTAGACATTGTTTTAGCATCGCTTGTATGTCAATTTTCTGTTATTTTGCACTTTCAGAGTTAAAAATATCTTGTTCCTGATGTTTGTACCTGAAAATAAAAATGTATTACTTTTGTACATGGGCTAAAGTCAGTTATTTGGAATTTATTAAATTCAAAAGCATTTATGTAAAATATTTAAAATTGTTTGTACAGCCAATGCCAAATAGTGTAATATATTGTGAACCACAATTACAGTAAAACTATAATACAGCAAGTATTACAGTATTATTTAGCAATTTGTAATTACAATATGTAAATGTAAATGTGCTGTATTTATATAGCGCTTTTCTAGTCTGAACGACTACTCAAAGCGCTTTTACATAGTACAGGAAACATTCACCATTCACACACATTCATACACTGTGGCCGAGGCTGCCGTACAAGGTGCCATCTGCTCATCAGATAAACATGCACACACATTCACACTCCGATGACACAGCAATATGATTACTGTAAGGGTATTATACAGTAAAACTAAGTTACAGTAAGGGTATTTTTACTACTGTAAAACTAAGTTACAGGAAGGGTATTTTTACTACTGTAAAACTAAGGTACAGTAAGGGTATTATTACTGTAAAACTAAATTACAGTAAGGGTATAATACTGTAAAAAACATGTACAGTTATGATACTGTAATCGGGTAGTTACTGTAAGGGTATAATACTGTAAAAAACAAGTACAGTTATGATACTGTAATCGGGTAGTTACAGTAACTTACTGGCAACACGTTGCCAGTAATTTACCGCAAACATACAATAAAAAGTCTAACAGTGAGTATCTACCTCCATCTCCAAGAACTCCTGCAATTAAAATCCTCTGGTGTCCTTATAAAAAGTATCTGTGTTATGTTTTTTCACCTCCAAGATTAATCTCTCGTCCATGATGTTGTAGAGAATATTGGTAATACAGCAACAGGTTGTTTCAGGCGCTTAAACAAATGAGTGATGCTGTTTTATTTCTGATCAGGAAAGTCTCCATTTGAATGATATACTGCCTGAGCCAACTTTACCCTGAGACCAGCTTCAAAGAATAGGTTGTACTCAAATTCTTAATATACTTCATATATATACTTTCACTTTACACAAGGAATTTCATTTGATCAAGATTTAACTAGAGTACAATCCGTCTGTCTCTCTACATTCCTTCTCTCTTTAACTCCATCCCTGGCATCCTCTTCCTCTTCTCCATTCTGCACATTTTTAGATCTTCTTTATCTCTGCGTCTCTGTCTGTCTCAAGTCATCTCTGGTAGGCCTCTGTCATCCATTGGCCAAGCTGGGAGTGTAGCCAGGCTGACTGAGCCTGGCATCCCCTCCGCCAGGCTGGACTTGAATGGAAAGGCAGAAAGGACCTTGGCTAAACTGGCACATGCATCACAGGGTGCGAGTATTGCCTCCCTTATGCCAAACACTATATCCCTCTAATACAACTGATTCGTCTGAGAGAAGGGGGTGGTAAGGGGAGACAATAATAGAAAGACAAGTTCTCAGATATACAATCATTGGACCCCTGAATGGTTCTCTCAGTATGTTCCAACCTAGGAGAGTGGGCTCAGTGTTGGGTATGTAACGCCGCACAGTGCCCTGCTATGTCATGAACTACTACAAAGAACTACTACAAACTAGTATTTTTGTTTTTGTAGGAAACTACTAGAACTGTTGGGTCCTTGTAAATTCTGGAGTGTGGTCTAGACCTGCTCTATCTGTAAAGTGTCTCGAGATAACGCTTGTTATGAATTGATACTATAAATAAAATTGAATTGAATTGAATTAACAGTGTGAGTAGATTATTTATAATATTTTATATTTTTTCTTAGTTTTGCCTCCTGTCCCGCTCTTGTGCCGCAGGTCAGTTAAATGTACGTCCTGACAAAATCATAATTACGATTACTTTTGGTCAATAGTGAAATCATGATTATTTAAAGACACAGTAAGCAAATATCTCCTCATGGTCACCTAGCGCTCTATTTTCTGTGTGTGTACTGAAAAAAAAAATCTGGTGTTCCTACACAGTCCTGGCTGTGTAAAACACAAACAAACAGAATAGAGTGCACGAGCCACAAAACACTATTACAGCCAATCGGAAACAGCCACGACAGGGGAGGCAGCATGTGAATGAGCCAGCCGGCCAATGGAAATCTGTCTGTGAATTTGGTAGGGCAGAGCTTCTGAAAGGGGGGGGAGGGGGTGTATTTGTTGCAGTTGAGTTTATATGTTTTATATCTTTACGCAGCATTGCTTACTGCAACTTTCACATGATTGACGTTTGGAAAGATGTTTCATTTAGTGAAAAACCTTTTTGAAATTACCTTTAACACTTTACCCTTTTATTAATTGCACAGCCATAACTGCAGCATTGTTCATGTCTACTGGTTTACTATAAAAGTATAGTCAACTTATCTCAGGAAATAGATATGCGGGTAGGATGGTGTTCTTGAATAAATAAGTTTTATTTGATAATTAAAGAAGTGGGATTTAGTATTGCATAGTATTTAGTTTGGGGTCATGCAAGAGGCCAATACATCCTGACTTTTACTCTTTAGTATGGCCCAATGTAGTGTTTTCCACAGGCATTTAGTACCCAAATGTGGCCGTAGTTCTGAAACAACTTAGTTCTGGAACAATATTGCATCCAAAATATCTGCCCTTATTAATGTCACCGTACCTGTTATTGTCAATGTTTTGATTCGGAATGATCTGTCAGCCCTTTAGTTCTCTAAAACTCAGAAACGTGCAGTGTTTTCTGGACTTAAAGCAGCCAAGAGAATAAGTGCAACCCAATGTAAACCACCTCATGACTTATCTATTTGTACATGGACCCTTTCCTTTTTGGATGGCATGTATATGGAGCTCTCCACGTATAAATGGAGCCCCAGGAAAGAATTTGGACACTTGTCCCAGCATTGTTGAATCCTTGAAGTCCATGCTGTAGATCTGTGCCACAGCCTTCTTGCTTGTATCTGTGTGTGAGTTTGGTCCTTTTTGTCTGATGCCGGTCTCCCTGTCAACGCCTCTTGTTTGTTTGTGTGTTGACCTGTGTCTATTTCTGTGTGTCTTGTTTGTGAGCTACAGACATTGTTCGTGCTGTTATGTTTTTGTCGTGTCTCCCTCCTTCCTGTATATCCTTCTCTGGAAGGATTGTTGAAAAGGTGCACTGTGCCGTCTTCGATATGTGTAATGTACTTTTGCACTTTTGCTCTTTTGTCATAAAAAATATGTAATATCAAAAAAAGTTAAGTCTCTCGTGATTAAAGCTGGGCATGGAATTTAATTTTTTTTTGCACAGACCGAATTGCCTCTAAAGTATTGAGGATCGAAAAAATGCATCGTAATTCAATACCCAATCTCAATGCCTAAGGTCTCATCAGCGTCAGTGAGCCAATAAGCATACAGCATGCTTATACCAAGATCTGTGATTGGCTGTCTAAATGTTACACGTCATAGAGAAACGCAGGAAAAACTCCATGTTACGCCTAAAAATAAATCAAAAGATTTGTGCTGTAAAATTGGTATCTAAAAAAAGGAATCATTTAGGAACCGGTATCAAAGTCACGGTTTTGGTATTGGTACCCCTATAGAAAACATTTGAACGATAACCAGCCCTACTCCTCAATTGAAAAAATACAAGTCAGGAAGAGACTGTGTTGCTGTTTTATGTAAAATCTGGAGAGGCTCTTCTCTTGATCACATTTTTGTGTTGTAACTTCTAATTTTTGCCGTGTATTTTTAATATGATTATTATGATATGATGAAGACAGAGATGATCTGAGACAGAACAAAAAGGGAG
>CM049387.1:4841000-4978500 GCA_026937815.1 Etheostoma perlongum | reverse complement strand
CAGAATTTCAACCTCAAGATAACAAAGAGAGATATGTTGGGAAGAATAGGAACAGGCAACAGAGTAGGCTGGGAAGTATCCCAGCAGCAATGTGGAAAAAGACAAAAAAGTGAAAATGCATTAGCATGAGGCAGATGACACCTGCTCAAGAACACAGTGGCAACCAATGTTGCTTTTTCAAATGGATACCATCTGGAAGGGCTGAGAAGTGACAGAGCTGCTTCTATGATATTAGAATTACAGGATAGCAACCAGTTTAAAGAGAAAGTCATTCAGGAGCTGTTTGACCATCTGACGCGCTGAGCAGCATTAATAAGCGTTAGTTTCTTATTGTGGGTTTACTTTTGTCCGATAATGTGATCTACGAGCGTTCAAGTTGCCCAAGGAGAGCAGGAGTTAAACATGGCCATCCCATGAACTCCAAATCCCTGCCAAAAGACAGATTGTGTTGTGACAATGAACAAGCTGTCATATCAATAGACGCCCAAGTGAAACCAAGAATATAAGGACAAACATGTCTTTCTTTTTGAGTTCTACGGGCTATATATACTTTCCACTTCTGTGTATTCTGCAAAATGTGATTTGATCAACTTCTAAGCAAGTCCCGCCTTAAGAAGCAGCCCGATTGGTTGGTGTTAGGCATTGACCTGGAGTAGTTAAGGTCAATTGGTCAGGGGATAGGACCTGGACAAATCGGGTTGCATCACCATGCGTAAGCATGGACGCCTGGCCAATAGTATTGTGTGAATGCTATTGGAGGGCGAGTTTTGCTTAGAAGTTGCGTGGGTTCCATAATAATGCAAGAATGACAGTAAGTTGGAATGATCTGAGTGTATAGGAACGTTTTCTGTTTCACGACATGAAAACACTACAATAGAATAAAGCTTTTGGGTATAAATAGAAAAAAAAAGTCTCCAAATCATGTCTCATGTCTATTGAGCACCTTCAGACTTTATACAGTACTTAGTGCAGTAAAAGTTAGAGATTTACTTCTCTGGTTTCTGGCTCTGAGAGAGAAGCTCATGCTCTTAAATGTGGATTGGACATTCCTAGGTCATTCTTAATCTAGGTGGTGTTCACCTAACTGCTTGCATATGTGTCTTAGTTTTTATTTAGGATACTTTAATAATGCCATACAAACACAGATCACTCTTGTATCTGCGTCTTTTGTTATGAGTTAGCTTGATTAGAAATTTTATTCTATTTTACTGTATTTATTGTGTCAAATCATGACAGAAGTTATCTTAGGACACATTACAGAAGGAGAAGGTACCAAACAATTCCACCCAAAGAGTAAGCATTCGGTGCAACAGTGGCAAGGAAAAATGTCCTTTTAGTCTATATTCATGACGGTACACTTCCGGGATTTCTCTGGTGCAGCTAGAAATGTCCTTCATTTCTGCCGAATGTCCATTACCTTCCTCTTTATTTATGTTGGCATTTTATAGATTATTTTTTGGACATTTTTAGGCCTTTATTGACAGGACAGCTGAAGAAATGAAAAGGGAGAGAGAAGAAGGGGGAATGACATGCAGCAAAGGGCTGCAGGTTGGATATAAACCCGGGCCCGCTGCGTCGAGGAGTAACCCTCTATGTATGGGCGCCCGTTCTACCAACGAAGCTATCTGGGCGACCGATTGCATTGGCATTTTAAACTCCTGCTCCTCAGAGCTCTGCAGGGCAAATCCAGACAGCTAGCTTTCTGTTGCACGAATAAAACAACTTTGTCGATGTTCGACAGGACCACCGCAGCGGTTGCAACCGTAATCCAGGTGCCACCACAATCCAAGGCAAGCGAGAAAACACAAGCACCCCAGGGATGAGCTAAATTAGTTACAGATGTTCCACCAAAAGAAGTTCCTTCCCGAGGCTATTTTGCAGTGGCACCGTGGCTCCGTACTGTGCTCAGCGCCGCCCAAGGACAGCTTGTGCTTTGTGGACTGACCAGACAATCCTCCACAGCGCCGCTGTGCAGGAAGGTCTGGCAAAGCGAGTCTAATGATACCCAGACTAGTTTCCCTACTATCTCTGCTCCTTAACAGAAAGAGTTTGGGTGATCGAACCTCTAATGTACACGTAATATCATTTTTCTTCATTAATGATTAGCTCAGGTAGAGCAGTGGATGAAGAGCAGCAAGAGATATAACACACTTGTTTCTGTCCAGTTCAATTTTCAATTTTTTTTCAATGTATTATTTTTTCTTATAGTGTCAAATTATCAATCAAATCATAGCACATTCTACTGTTCTTACAAATTTCCATACCACTTCATTCTAAACAAAATACCAGCTGATCTGAGTGGGTGGCTGAACTTTAATGCAATATCTACGTTGCCCATTATCAGCAACCATTTATCCAATGTTCCAAAGGCACATTCGGTTTACTTATCTTCATTCATGCATTCAAACCTTTATTTAACCAGGATAAAAAAACTCTCCCAGATTAAAAATCTCTTATGTGTGCTGGAAAGTGGCAGCAGCCCGGTTTCAAATAGACAATATGATATCATATTAAAAAAAGTAACTGAGAAAACATTGGACAACCCATCTGCAATTATGTAAGCACATGGTGTAATCTGAAACTGCTGACCTGGTTAAAAAAAACAATGCAACTGATCTCAGCTGGTATTCTGTCTACAATGGACTGAAATGGAAATTTCGAAGTGACCCCAACATTTTTGACCGGTTGTGTATCTCAGGTCACTTTACAGATAGAGTACATCTAGACCACACTATGATTTACAGAGACTCAAAAGCATTTGATGCGACAGTGGCAGAAACCTTGAACAGTTGAACACACAGTCCCCCCTCTGACAAGCCCTGTCTCTTCTTGCCTTCATCCCTCCTTCTGCCACATGCTGCAAGACGACCGACCCTTCTTAATTGTCGCCGTAATCAGTGTGATTCATATTGCCTCATTAATATGCCTGTTGTTCACACAATCTCCCCTCATGTCTCTCTCCACACTAATGTATCCCTTTCCGTCCTTCGCCACTCCTCTCTCCATCTCCTCACGTCCCTCTTTATCTCTCAATCCAAAGTCCTTTTTCTCCCTCTTTTCTCCCATTTCCACCTATTTGTTTCACCCGCTTCCATGACCCACTCCCTCCCTCTTCTTGTTCACCGATCACACATAAATTAACATTGAAGGCTTCCATAATTGCTTGTGTAAAAAAAAAAAAAATCACACTAATGCATACAGCGCTCCCTATTTAACGGGTCTAATTTTATCCCCCTGCACCGTATCAGCCGGCCCACTAATACACACGGTTTTAATGCTAAATGATTGATGTCTCACCATATCACATTTTCCACTTCATTAATAAAAAATTGTGTCCTTATTTATTAATGGGTAATATACATATACATGTATTTATGATTCAATTAGGGCAGCTATGGAACTGCAGTCGGGATCCATAAGAGGGAATTTACTGTGTAAGCTTTAAGATCTAAGTGCTTGGTAATGTATCTCCTCTTGCCATGGAAGACTTGATAGCACTGTGCCGTTAAGGAAGGCTGGGCAGTAATAAAGTTGCACAAGGTTTTACATGTAGCCACGATGTCAGAAGTGAGGCACTAAAACTAAAAGTAATTTAGCTAGAAATAAAGCTAGAAACAAATGTTTTAACAAGGGACTGAAATTGAGGATAATTAGATAAAGTAATAAGTAGTTGTTAAGTAAAGGACTTAAACATAGTTTAGTCTAAAATTGAAGAGAAGAAAAGGTTAGGTTTCATTAAAGCAGGGGTCTTTTTTAGGCCAAGGACCCCAAAGCTGAAAGAGAGACAGAGTACACAGAACGCTACACAGAACTACATATGTTGTATGCAATTGAGTTGTATATTAAAGCATCCATATTCTGCTCATTTTCAGGTTCAAAATTGTATTTTGAGGTTGTACCAGAATAGGTTTAAATGGTTTCATTTTCAAAAAACACCATATTTTTGTTGTACTGCACATTGCTGCAGATCCTGTTTTCACCCTGTGTGTTTAGGTCTCTGTTTTAGCTACAGAGTGACACATCTCACTTCTTTACTATCTTTGTTGGGAGTCACACATGCTCAGTAGCTTGGTAAGATCATATCAGCTAGATAACTCTTTCTCCAATTTTGGTCAGTCCAAGGCAGGATTAGGTGAGAGAGACTTCTTCTAGATGAGGGCCACTTGTGGAATACCTGCAGAACAGGGACAGGAAGTAGTTCTTTTGGAGATTATGGTCAGCTAGTGTGTGTTGTAGCAGTGTTTTGCCAATGAGAGCGTGGTAGCATGTGCTACGGTTAGCCACCTCGTCTCGGCTAGTTAGGTAGAAAGCCGTACAGATTTTGAACAGCTCACCCGGAGACTGAAGACAGAGGACATTCAGAAACCTGTATCTCACTCAAAACAGCATGGATAGTTTTTTTCTCCAAGTTTGTATGTGTGTGGAAGCAGTAGAGACACAAAATAACTCAAAAATCAATAAATCTCATAAAAAGAGATTTTTTTTCATAATATGGTCACTTTTAACTGGGCCGGATGGATGGAAATTAATAGACATGGATTATTTATACGTATTTATACATACACTACATGTGGAAGGGACCCTGGAAATCCAGAGTTCTTGTGAGAGCACAATTTGAATCTGCTCAGCGAGTTACTCTGGCATCGAGTAATGCTGCTCATTAACTATACCCTTGTAGCCGAGCTACACCAATCACATCGCTGTATCTGATATAGGCGGGGCCAGAGGCGAGCTGCACCAATCACATCGGTGTATCTGATATAGGCGGGCCAAAGGCGAGCTGCACCAATCACATCTGTGTATCTGATATAGGCGGGCCAGAGGTGAGCTGCACCAATCACATCGGTGAGTTTAAATTCATTGTTTTGGGTTTATTTAAAATACTGTAGAATCAGCAATAGCGTAATTTGATGTAATACGGACAGTACTATGTAAGTATTATGCTTTTGCCTGCTCTGTCTCAAACGTATCTTTTTTTGTTCTTCAATTTTGTCTTTTTGTGTTTTATCTGATTTTGTTTTCCTTATCTCGTTTACAGTGCGTAGATTGTTCGAGGTAGAAATGAGATTGGCGGTTGAAGCGACATTTCAGATTTTATTTTATTTTATTTCATATATTGTTTCATTCCAGTTTCCAGAGTATCTTTTACTTTTAATAATTTACTGTACATTTTCCTGATGACACTTGACACACTTTTACTTAACATTCTCAATGCAGGACTTTAACTTGTAGCAGAGTATTTTTACAGTGTGGTTTTAGTACTTTTACGTAGGTAAAGGATCTGAATACTCCTTCCACCACTGCAATGGAGATGCAGCTTATCCCATTGTCTGGTCAATTATCTAATTCTCACCTCACAATAGATTTGTATATCCTATCTGTCATAAAACACAGGCTGTGTAGTTTTAATAAATCACATAACACACACACACACACACACACAAACGCACTTTCTAAAACCTTCGCTGGTTCTATCATCCAGCAACCAACCCACCCCCCTTACACACACACACACACACACACACACACACACACACACATATGCCAAGGTTTACAAGCCTCGTAAATCAAGTCCCAAGGAGGACACTGGTTTGCTTTAGCCATTACTGTTGGGCAGTATCTTCTACTAAATTAGCTAATATTAGCAGCCCTTTTTTTGCAAATGTGTGTGTGTGTATCTGGCCGCTAACCTAATAGAAGGCTGTATAACCCTGCTGGCGGAGAACATGCGGCAGCAGGGCTAATAGAAAGATAATGAGTCCGTCCATACTCACGCCTCTATTAAATCTCCCCTTAATACTCTCTCCATGGAACAGCGGGTGTATTAGAGCCCGCTCCTCCTTCATGACTGCTGCAGCGTCATGAGTTATGAAAAGTGAACCATCAATGAATATTCATGGTCCGGCGGAGCTAAATACTTCTCACAAAGAGTTTGTGTTTACAGTCAGAATTAAAGGTGTTTCCCAGACAGAGCACATACAGGAGTGGAAGTGGAAATGTGTGGAAATGTAAGATTAAACTACTACCCGCAGATTGTAGAAAAAAATACAATAACACAACACAGAATATTTGGCAAAGGGGATTTTTTCCCTCCCTTTTTCATGGAGGAAAAAACCAACAAACAAACAAAAATAAAAAATCTTAGTTTTTTCCCCCCTACATGTCAAAGTCAAGATCTCTCAAATTAAACTTGAGATCTTGCAAAACAGAGTCAAGAGCTCGCAAAAGTGTTTGTCCCAGTACATGCTTTTTAAAATTTTAATTTATTTATTAATTTATTTGTATTATTATTATTGTTATTATTATTTTTTTATTTTTTTTTCTCCCTGTCAAACTCAAAGTCTGAAAAAAGTGTTTGTCCCAGTACATGTTTTTTAATTAATTTTTTTTTAATTTAATAATGTAATTTATTATTGTTACTATATTTGTTATTATAATTTTTTTTTGTATTTTTTTTTTCTCCATGTGAAACTCAAGATCTTGCAAAGCAACATCAAAATCCCGCAAAAGTGTTTGTCCCAGTGCATTTCTTTTTTTTTTCCCCTTCATGTCACCTCCGGGGCTCCGTATACATTAACTGTTGGGGGATTTTAAAACTTGGCAGTCAATCACAGTGACTGTATCTGATTTCATTTAGTAATTTGCGATAATATATTCTTTAGGGTTGTTGTTATCATAACCACGGAAAGATACTTGTTTCCTATTGGCTGGCAGATTTCAATTTCAACTCGAGACACCATAAACGACAGCTCAATCACCTTAAAATGCGCTCAAGGACCTTGGAAAATGAAGCTGCTCTGCTGAAACAACACCAAACGCCCCATGATCATATCACAAGTGTCGCAAATCCAGCATGGTAAGTCGGACGCTATACAAAGCTGTAGAAAGAATATGAAACTAGAACTGCACGCAGTTACAACGGGGTCCAAACCTCCCCGCGCCTGTCGACCCCGGCGACCCGGAAAACGCACGAAAGTGGAACCCAAAGCGAAAGCGGGAGGGCAAACGTCGGGAAACTTCGAGAGGCGCACGTAATGCTACGGATTAATAGCGCAATGACCCAGAAAAACTCTGGTCTCCTAGGCTGGATAAAAAACCTTAATAAAATGGCCCAAAATTGTCTACGTTGATCATAGCGCCCCCCTAATGGCCTATATTTACCAAATTTGGTACAGAGCCTCCGGACGGCATGCCAAACAATCGTCACAGGTTTGTTGTTGATAGCATTTATTGTGGCAGAGATATTGCAATTGCAAATATCCCATTTAAATGCATTGAGTGTTTTGATGAAACCAATACATGTTGATTATATCGCCCCCTAATGGCTGATCTTTACCAGATTTGGTACAGAGCATCGGAATGGCATGTTCAACACTGCTCACAAGTGATATGTTGATACCTTTTAATTTGGCCGAGATATGATATGATATGTGTTTGGTAGCTTACTACATAAACTTTGCTTGGTTGTCAAATGCGCACACAATTACGTAGCAAAATTCTTTATGCAACTTTTTGTCAGGGCCATCTGCAGATGCTATACACCAGGTTTCGTGCAGATCTGTCGCACGGCCTAGGACAAGTTCGTAAAAGTTGGTTTTGCACTTGTCACAATATTGCGAACATAATTTTAAACGGAAATGGGCGTGGCCTATATCATGTGACTCAGCTTGATGTAGTGAACACGTGGACATCAAGATTTTTAATGTGTGATGTATAATGTTGGAGTTATAGGCAAAAATACGTTTGACGTCATTGTAGCGCCACCTATTGTTCCACATATGTAATATTCGGTAAGTTAGGTCAGCTACCCATTGTACATCTACACTGTTAATTTCAAGTAATTCACTTTAGTGGAAGTGGTTAATCCAGACATTGGCCCATAGGCCACGCCCACTTGAACCAATCAGTACCCCACTGTAAGGACCACCTCAGGAGTGGGACTAGATGGTATCCATCAAATTTTGTAAAATTTGGATGAGCAGTTTATGAGATATTAACTTGTTGTATCTGAACCGCCCCCTAGTGGCCAATCTTTGTGAAATTTGTTTGAGAGCCTCAGAGGCTCATAGCAAGTAATATTCTAAAGTTTGGCTCCGACAGCATTTATCTTGGCCGAGATATGCCGAAGTCGGTGTTTTCGTAGTTAGCTACACAAATTTGTTTGCGCGTAATGCGCGCATTTTTTAATCTATTAAAGATCTTTATGCAAGTTTGTGTCAGGTCGGTCTGGAGATGCTACGTGCCAAGTTTCGTGCCGATCCATTTCACGGTCTAGGAGGAGTTAAAAAAAGTAGTTTTTTGATAAACCGCAATTTTTCATGCATAAAAGTATAGGCGGAAATGGGCGTGGCCTATATCACGAGATTCAGTAGGATCCAGGGAACGCGTGGATATAAGGTTTTTAAATATCTGATGTACGGTTTGGGAGTTATTGGGCCAAACGCGTTTTTTCTGGTATAGCGCCACCTAGTGGTGGACGTGGGTCCATTTTTTCGTCTGAGGTCTTTGCGGAGTTTTGGACCAGTCCAGTAAATGGCGCGTCGCCACCATGTACGGTTTAGGCTGCAGCGGCAGTTTTATGCGGAGAAGAATAATGGAAAATAATCTCTAGGAAAACAATAGGGTTCCACAGCCCTGCTGTGTGAACCGCGTTACACGCGGTACACGCAGCCTCGGGCTTGGACCCCTAATTACACGCAGCTGACCTCCCATGCTGTATGCTATTACTGTATTCTGACAGCTAAATAGTCAGTTATCTCTCTTAACACCAAAATACAAATACAACTGTCCCTGGGACAATGCCTTTCACCATACATCCATATTTAACACATCCACTATCAGCAAGGCACACAAGAAAACACACACTCACACACACTCGCACACACAATATGACTGTATGGCTGACGGAATTATGGGCAGTGTCAGTTCGGGTTGACAGTGATTCCTGCGTGTGCATCACGATGGATGTCAATGGGCGGATCGTTTGCATGTCACGTTCGATCAGGGCCTTCACTTAAAAAAGCCAAAATATTTTTTGCTTAATTGTTAAGATTAGATGAATATGTTTCTGGATCATCACAGATTTTGTACCCAGTAAACTGTTAGATATAAATTTGAACACAACCCTCAAAAGTCAATGAAAGTGGTAATCATTAATTTGAGCATATATGCTGTAAATATGTATTTATTTATATTGACTTTTTATTAAGTGTAATGTATGAATGAATGTGTGGAGAACATGTTTTATTAAAACTAGTTGCACATTACAGGAGCACTCCAAATTGTGTGTACTGCACGTTTTTATTGACACAATGACAATAAAGGCATTCTATTCTATTATTTCTGTCATCATGCATACATTACTGCATTCCTTTTCCAATTCATCTGCAATGTATCCAAATGAGATTTTATTATATAGTTACTTCATTCATATTTTATTTGATTATGCAGCCATTTTGTGTGTGTGTGTGTGTGTGTGTGTGTGTGTCATGGTTGCATGGTTTTCCTGCCTGTAACAGTCTGCCCCACCCTGATGTGTTTCACCTGTTCCTGAGCCCTCGTGTCCACCTGTCCCTTCTTTCACCCTCGTTAACCTTGTGTATTATGTCTCTGTGTTGTCCGTGTCTGTTGTCAGATCATTGTGTGTGTATATGTCTACCCCCTTTGTCTCAGTGTTCAAGTTTATTTTAATTCCTGGTCTTTTGGTTCCTCAACATTGTTTGGAACCTTTTTCACATGCTTACTTCAGGACTCTTTTTGTTGGAACCCCTTTCATTTATTACATCTTTGAACACAACACTGCTCTGTTGTCTCTGCATTCTGCCACTTCTCTAAATCAAGACTGTGTGTGTGTGTGTCTGTGTGAGTGTGTGTGAGAAAAAGAGAGGAAGAGAGAGTGTTATATATGAATGTGAATTAGATATTTGACCAGACAATGGGATAAGCTGCATCTCCAGAAGTGACCCGAATAAACCCTGGGTGTATAAGGACATTATATAGGTTGTGTGTGTGTGTGTCATCATTGGAAGTGCTTTAGAAAACAATTCAAAGTGCAATTTAAATTCTTTGCATTGAAAGGAAATGTGGTTATTTGTTTATATTTTATCCCCATATCTTCACTGGTTTCAGTTTGCCTTGCAACGTCTGGCAACTCCTTCTTTTATTGTTGTGCACAAGACAAAATAAAAACCTTGAGAATAAAAGTGAGCAAGATTCATTTCCAGTATATATAGCCGATAATTAAAATAAACAGCTGCTTGGAGGAAGAAAGGACATTTAGAAAAGTCAAACATATAAAGTCTAAGGGCATTTTTAAGGGTTTTTGCATATAACCTGATGCCCATGTGTTTCATATGAAAATGTCCAGAATAAACTCCGCTTTCTGTATAGTGACGCCCCAAATAGTTCTCAGAACAATGTATGAAGAGATAATTTGGCCCTAAAGCCAAATCTCTGAAATTGTCTTGGGTTCACAAAAGCAGCTTACTGTAATATATGAATGAAATAGTAAGTTAAATGTCTAAAATGAAATGTTGTAATATTGATTTTTGAGTTGGAGTGCCGTCAAGCATGGCTTGGACTCGCCGGTGGGTCTTTTGTCCTCAGAGGGTTTAAAAGGCAGAGGCATGCCAAAAAGCAACCCAGCCTAAATCCTAACCACTCACCGTTACATTAAAGCCTTGAAAACTAAATAGCAGCAACTAACAAATAACCTTGTACTGGCTCGTTGGTTTAAACCGAGCTGTGTTCACTTCCCCTGCTGTGCTTCTAAGTAATAACACATTGTGGATTCTTCTTGTCCAAGCTTCAGATTTTGTAAATTGAAATAATACACACACAAAATCCCAGTTAATGGATTTGTCACTCCGTTGTTCACAACACCTTGGAGAGAGGCGATGTGGCTTTTGTCCGACGTCTGATTCTTCAGCCTTGCATTACATCACATATTCACACAATCTGCATCGCACTCTGCATTCTGTCTCTTTTCAAACTCACACATATGGACACATGAATATAAACCCCACCGGGGTAAAAGCATACACATATCCACAAAGTAAGTTATTTAGATGTGTGGAAGGGAGGGTAATGTGATTTCACCTCTAATACCCAGGTAGAGACACATTGTCCCTGCCAGTGCTGTCCTTTTACATGTAAAAACAGGAGAGGAGGCACATATGAATGACAATGCGACGCGTGTCAGTTCAGGCTGACTTATTGGGGATGTATAGTGCAGGCCAGGCCAGCTTTATTCACTTCGCGGTGTTATTTACCCCTTTTTTCTATTACCAGTGCATTTTTATTGCAGATGGAAATGGGAAAGATGTAATTGCCTACTAGGTATCTCCTTGCATTATCAGGCCTAGGATGGCATTAACTATAAATAGATAAAGGACATTATGCAGCCATATTGTGCGGTTTGTTTGTGTGTGTGTGTGTGTGTGTGTGTGTGTGTGTGTGTGTGTGTGTGTGTGTGTGTGTGTGTGTGTGTGTGTGTGAGGGGTGTGGGTTGGTGGGTGGACGATAGGGCCTGTGAAGGTTTTAGAAAATGTGTGCATGTGGGTGTTTGTGAGAGTGTGTGTGTTATGTGATTTATTCAAACTACACAGCCTGTGGTTTATGACAGATAGGATATACAAATCTATTGTGAGGTTAGAATTAGATATTTGACCAGACAATGGGATAAGCTGCATCTCCAGAAGTGACCCGAATAAACCCTGGGTGTATAAGGACATTGTATAGGTTGTGTGTGTGTGTGTGTGTGTGTGTGTGTGTGTGTGTGTGTGTGTGTGTGTGTGTGAGTGTCATCATTGGAAGTGCGTTAGAAAATAATTCATAGTGCAATTTAAGTTTCTGTGCATTAAAAGGAAATGTGTGGCATGTGCAAAACTGCATCTTTCAAGCAAGATCAGCATAGAGTGTGACAGCAGAAAGCCAATGCCTCCTTTCTGTCTGTCTGTCTGCATGTCTGTCTGTCTGTCTGTCTGCTTGCTTCAGTCTGGTTCTGTGAGCACAGACAAAGTCAAACTGCTGCTCGCACATATTTGGGCGGCTATTTAATTAAAAGTGGATTACAAGAGTGTTGGGTAAACAAAGATCAGATTAACAAATAGGCCGTCGCTGCTTTCCCATTTGCTAATGCAAATTTGACTTGACGATGGGATTGGTCGTGCAGAAGAACGGCTCCACCACTCCGACGGAATATTAAGACCCGGTCTGGAGCTCAAGTTAAGTTGGGACGGCTCGCAGAAGTTGGCTAAGCCCCCATCCTTATGCCCAGTGTGAGTGTGTGTGTGTGTGAGTGTGTGAGTGTGTGTGTGTGTGTAAAGAGGTGGGTGTGTGGTCTTTCAAGACACTATTCCTAATTTCTTGTCTCCAAGGTGTGGTCCTTGATTTGAATGATGCAGTTAATGCAGCAGATGATAAACTACATGCGTGCGGTTTTGTAAATGTTTTTCCATCAAACCCAAAAAAATATTTAAACACGAGACAGGCTGCAGACACCACATTTCATTTGGTTTCTGTCCAAACATTTCTGATTCAGTATTGAACTGTATGGTTCTGCACTATGTGTGGGTAGACACAACAGTCTCTTAAAAACACACAGTACTTTTACACACACACACACACACACACACACACACACACACACACACACACACACACACACACACACACACACACACACACACATAGTAGATCATTGCAGTGACTTAAATGTAAATTTTTAATTAATGTCTGAAACAAGGTAGGGAATGAGTCCTTACGCCAAGTGAAGGAGTTTAAATTCCTTGGGGTCTTGTTCCTTAGTGAGGGGACAATGGAGCAGGAGATTGGTCGGAGAACCGGAGCAGTGGGTGCAGTGTAACATTCAATTTATCGCACCATTGTGACAAAAAGAGAGCTAAGCTAGAAGGCAAAGCTCTCCATCTACCCGTCAGTTTTCATTCCTACCCTCACCTATGGGTCACGACCAAAAGAACGAGATCCAGGGTAAAAGCGGCCAAAATGGGTTTCCTCAGGAGGGTGGTCCATGAGGAGCTCGGAGTAGAGCCTCTGCTCCTTCGCGGCGAAAGGAGCCAGTTGAGGTAGTTCTGACATCTGGTAAGGATGCCTCCTGGGGGCTTCCCTAGGGAGGTGTTCCAGGCACGTCCATCTGGGAGGAGGCCTCGGGGAAGACCCAGGACTAGGTGGAGAGATTATATCTCCAACCTGGCCTGGATCCCCCAGTCGGAGCTTTTTGATGTAGCTCGGGAAAGGGAAGTTTGGGGTCCCCTGCTGGAGCTGCTGCCCCCACGCCCCGATAAGCGGGTGAAGATGGATGGATGGATGGATGGATGTCTGAAATCATACTGCGTAGGCAGGTCTTTACAGGTCCTCTGTCATTGTCCAGATAGGAATGTGTGTTTCACCTGAACAACCGACCCCTCGCACTGGAAGCTTCATTACAGGACAATTCTATCACTTTGTCTTGTCAAAAGGCCCCTCAGGCTGAATACTAATTCCACTTCCTTGACTTGTATTGGCAGGCCCAAAACATGGCTGTCATCCTAACCTCAATCATTGAGCCTAAGCCAAAACACAAGTCTATGTTTGGTGGAGCCTGATGAGGGCCATGTGCAGTCTGGCAGGAAGCTCTGCAGGCAGGCAAGCTTTGTTCAGGGCAACAGAGTCATGTTTGCTCTACCCACTGTACATATCTGGAAAACAAAACAAAACCTAATGACCTAATTCCGATTTACATTGAGCGTGACGATTGCATTGTCAACTGATGCTCATTGCATGCTGAACGCCCTGTACAAACAGAAGTGGTAATCTAGGTACAGTAGCCAGGATGAGCCAATTCTGGGAATAAATGTGATAAACGTCATGCTATTCTTGACAGCTAACATGTCAAATCTCACAGTGTTCTGCAGATGTTCTGTCTTGACATTCTTTGTAAGTCTGTAAGAATGTCTTGGCATGCGTCATACGTGTCATATGTACAAAATACACAGGGTGATACACCATGTATCACGCAGTTTTTTTTTTGTTCACATTTTTTCTCATAATGGCAATGCTAACATGCTGATGTTAAGTAGGTATACAATTCAATTCAATTTCACTTATAGTATCAATTCATAACAAGAGTTATCTCGAGACCCTTTACAGATAGAGTAGGTCTAGACCACACTCTAGTATACAAAGACCCAACAATTCCAGTAATTCCTCTATGACCCAGGCTCTTGGTAGGCGGTGTCTGACAGGGCTGATTGGGGTCCTAATGAAGAGTGGCAATAACAGTCACAATAAAAGATAACGGAACAGTGACTAGAAATAGTAGTTTGTAACAGTTCATGGCATAGTAGGGCACAGCAGGACGTAGCAGGATGTAATAGGGCATCGCATGATGTGTAGCAGGACCACGGCAACAGCTGCAACCATGATTTTGGAGCCTAGTCAAGACAAGGAGACATGCTGGAAAAAGAACATAAGGACTCCAGGCAATAACTCCCCAGAGCTAGGTTAGTGACAGGCATTTCTGGGACATGGTGCACACAAATGGAAAGATAAAGGAGAGAGGCTCTCACTGTGTCAAAGGAAGTCCCCCGGCAGTCTAAAACTATAACAGCATAATTAAGAGAGATAGGGTAAAGAGAGGAGCCTGGTCAGGCTAGAACTCTCCCCTGTTGGATCAGGCTGTACTGCCCTGCCTCTACTTTGATTATATTATTGATTATATGGTAAATGAAACTGACGACTATGATGAGAAACAGGTACTCCTCACTCCCTAACTATAAGCTTTATCATAATAATAATGTCTTTGTCACCATCTTAGTTCAGTGTGTTAGCATGCTAACGATCGCATCTGAGGCTGATGGAAATATCAATAGTTTTGCTGGAATAAAACAACATATTAGCCAAACTTTGACCTGGTGATGTTACCAAACAAAAAGTCAGGGATTTATCAGAGTGATTGCAAAAATTCTCGGTTACGCTTTACTTGAAAATATCTACATATGTCTACATGTATATCTACACGACACTGTCATGAATGTGTCATAAATGTTAAAAACAAGTCATGAACATTTATGACATAACGATTCTTTTAGTAAGTGTAACTCGGTTTTGGCATGACAAGTTATGGTTAGGGTTAGGGTTCATGTGTCATGACAACCCGTTCTCACTCCAAACTCCTAAAATACGGACGTTTGGACAGTGGCTGTCAGCGTCCAAAGGGACAAAAAAGCACCCTTCAGAGAGTTTGTATAACATACTGGGGAGAGCAGCAGCTACACAGGGTTAAGGGAGTAGTGTGTAAGGGGGAAATTCCGCATAGGGAGGGAGGTTGGTTGGTTGGCTGGGGGGGTGGATGGGTCAAACACAGGACTGTGTTTCCTGACTGTTGTTCCCACGTGTCCCAGAAGCATAAGCCCACCCACATGCTTGTCCTTAACATAACTCATAACTCAAGGCAATAACAGGGCAAAAGGGACGCCCAAAGTCCCTAAAGCTAGTTCAGATAAGATACTAAAGGAGACTTTTAGCGTCAATAACAACAACAAAGGCACCTGACCAAGCGTCCATATTTTACAAGATGGGAGTGAGAATGTGAAGCCACTCTTATTTGGATTCCTTAAAGTGTTACCAAATTCTTATTCTCTGGAAAACTAAAACAATGTCTACCAATCTTATTCCAATCTATCCAATAGCTGTTGAGACATTTAACGTTAAACTAGATTAGGTTATTATTGTACAGGGAACACAAATGTCTATACCAAATATGGTGCTAATCCATTTAGTAAATGTTGAAATGCTGTAAAATGTTAAACCTGTTGTTGTCAATAGAGGACATGCTGTGCATTGTCTGGGAATCATGATTTTTGTAGAAAATTTCCTAGAAATTCATCCAGTATTTGTTGAGGTATTTCTGGCTGAATTTACATCCCTAGCGCCACACCGCTAACATGGCTAAATAACGTTTTAACACATGACAAAGTGAGCATAGTCTGACAGTCTCAGCTTCTTTGTCTTTATTTCTTCCTTCACATCTCCTTTTCATTTTTTTTACTCGCCCTTCACATCCCTCACTCCCCTCTCGGCCCGTGCGTCTCACAGTTTTGGACACGGTTTCGACCTTGCCGTGATAGACTGTGGCTGGGTTCATCCTTCTTTTTCTGGACACCTCTCACCTCCCTGGTCACAGGAGACGGAGGGAAAGAGACGAATAAAGTGGAGTCGGAGGAGGAGGGATGGATTTATTGACGAGAGACTCGGGCTCGGGTTGATGCATCAGAGTCTGGATCATGGCGGATGATGATGAGGTGTCAGGGACAACTTTATACAAGCCTGCTGGAGGCCACGCATTCATCCATGAAACTGTCTGTTTAATCTATGCAAATCAATCCTTTTAGCAAAATATGTTTGCTTTAATGTTTGTTTTTCAAAGCAGTAAATCATTAGTCATCAAGTCCTCATTTAGATCTGTTTTTTTTGTTTTTTTCTGCGATTTCAAGAGATTGCCTGAAACTAAAATAATGTGATGTAGCATCGACTTTGTGTTACAGACAGATCCAAGTCACGTGTCCAATGTTTCATTCTTCAGTTCGCCAGTCATCTAACATTGGATTTACAGCCCAAGTCAGAGGAGGAAATAAGCTGAAATACATACACAGGGAAAGACAAGCTTCAGGCTCAAAGGGATGACAATACTGTTCTGTTTTTGTACCTTAATGATTTATTCTGTTGTAGTCTATATCATTCACGTTCCACTTCCGGGATTGCTCCTTTGCCGACAAAAATTCCACTTGATTTCATTCATTTAGGTTGGATATCTGTTGCCTTGGGCTTTCTTTGTGTTGGCATTTTAAACTCCGGTGGAATTCTGAGGACTATGGTTAACTGCTCCCCGGTGTGGTGTCTCTCTTTGACCACTACTTTAACCCTCTGAGGCCTAAGAGCAGTTTTAGATAACTTCTTGAGTTGTCATTTTAAGTTTTTTTTGCATATAACCTGATCCCCATGTGTTTCATATCAAAATGTTCAGAACAAACTCTGCTTCCTGCATAGTGATGCCAAAAATAGTTGCAGAACAATGTAAAAAGAGATAATTTGGCTCTAGTGTCAAAGTGGAAACATTTCTCAAATCTCTTGTGAAAACATAGCTACACTCAATTGTTATGGTGCTAGAAATGTCTTGGGTTCACAAAAGTAGAGTAATGTACAAATGCAATAAGAATATTTTGTAATTGGGCTTTTTGAGGACTCGCCGATGCGTCCTGTGTCCTCAGAGCGTTAAAGCTGTTTGATTCTCTGTGGTTGGTACATGAAGAAAGATATTCGTAGAGGCGGAGCTACTTGGCCTGACTTCCCATCCGACCATGATGACCTGAAAGTGCGGTGTACGCAGTGGGCGCATAGTTGACATAAATTCTGAGCCCCCTTCAATAGTATTTTGGTGTAAGGTCGTCATTGCAAGTATTCAATGTTTTGGGTTTATTTGGCCATAAATGTAGACCCTCTGTGTCTCTGATGTGGATCACAGAGCTTAGTTTGGCTTACAGATGCTGATATGAAAAGGTCAGGGACTACTAGTCAGAGCAAGGGCTCCATGTGTTGAATTATACAATAGATGATGTTATGGGCCTCCTCCCATGATGCTAACATGCTTCTATGTTATTTTAGTCTCTGGTAGAACGGAGATAGTCCATCTGGGTTAACTGTGAAGTCACCCTGTACAGTCAGTCCCAGTGAGCAGCTTTTCTGCAAGGACAGGACAAGACACACAGAGTTCAGAAGCAGCGGCATGACAAGGAACGCCCAGGGAAAGGGAGGAGGGAGAAAGGCGAGGAGGAAAGAAGAGGAGAAGGGGAACAGGAAGAAGATAGGACAACAGAGAGACTAATGGGACAAAATGTGGGCAGGAGGAACTGGGAAAGGGAGAAGAAAGAGGAGCAGAGCTGGGAAATTAGAGAAAGAGAAGACATTTGGAGGGAAATGTAATCAGCGATGAAGGAAGTGGAAAAACAAATGGCAGGAAAGAGAGAGGGAAAAGGAAGAGGCTACGGAGGAGATGATGAGATGGGGAAGCAGAGAGGAAAGAAACAGGAGATGGGAGGATTGGATGATGCTGAAAGAAGAGACACAAGTCTGGTTTGATGTCAACAAACTAGAAAGTGTGAGACAAAGTCAAGTAACACTGGAGTTAAAGTAGATCGTGAAAAGATTAAATATAACTGTACTTCAATAAAATACGGACGCATGGCATTTGTTATTCATTATTGTGGGGGGGCGTACTGATTGACGTGCGGAATAAAAACAGGACTAGGTTTAGGAAAAGATGGTGGGTGGAGTTTCTGTGACACGCTGGACAAGAAGAGGACAAAAGCCCCAGTCGCGAGGATGGCCCTGTGTTGTTTGACCTATCCACCCCCCCAACCCGCCTCCTTACCTGGTATTTCGGCCTTTGATACTACTCCCTATCGTGGAGTAGGGGGCCTTTTTTTGTTGAATCTGAGAGCCACTGACCAAGCGTCAGTATTTAACGAGGTGGGAGTGACAACGTGTTGGTTTTTGGAGATGATTTCAGCACCATGGACAGAGAGCTGACGTCTAATACTCAAAATCAATCATTTGTTTTTAACTTTACAGAAAATAAAGACGTGAATTGAATAAAAACTCTTTATCAATGGGACCATTCTGCACAGTGATCACTTGATACTGATGTACACAATCCGAATATACTTCTGTACTTAAGTACAATTTGTATGGAGGACCATGTCTTTCATATTTAAAAATAAATACAGAAATAAATAAATGCTCAATAAATAAATAAGCACACAATTAATTGCCCCAAAAAATACAATGAAGAAATAAATGTAGGTAGAAATTAAATTATACAGTGAGACATAAATGTATATATCTCTTTTAATTAGCTTCTTTATTTATTCACCTTTGTAATAATTACCTTATTTATTTATTGTCCGTTATAATCTTCAACTTTATTTATTCCTTACTTATTTTTTAAATGTATTTATTTCTGTGTGTGTTTAATTTTTTTGTCTGTTTTATTCTTCCGTTGCATTTTCTACCCTATTTATTTTCACCCCTGGTATTTATTTCTGCCTGTCACTTTTACATTTCTGCCTGTCACTTTTACATTTCTACATGCATTTCTGCCTCATTATGCAAATGAGGAGGGGCTGGTCTTAAGGGGTTAACTTCTGCCCATTGGTTGGTTAGCATTTTACTCCCTCGGTCGAATCTACATGCCACCGGCCACAGACACAACACAGATGGCTAGCTACGGTGAAGTTGTCAGTGAGATCAGGCATTTAGCAACTGTTTTTGAAAACAATGCTAACGTTATAAGTATTGACTTTATAATTGTTCGTTTAGACGCTCTGACAGAACGTGTGTTTCAGTCAGCGGTGTCGTGCCAATGTACTCGTGTATCCCCTGGCCGCGGGAGCGCGCATGCACACAGAGCGGAGCTTCTGCTGCCCTTCGAATTGTTTAACTGCTGCACTTTGAATTAAACGGAACAAACAGCGACGTGGAAGACTCGGCAGGGTTTCCATAGTAACAGGGGTCTCAGTTAACTACATAAATACGTGTATTTGTCTGTTACATTAAGGCGACGTGTCAAATGTTTATAGCGTGGTTTAATATCGAGTGATAGGCGTATCCTCCCTGTCCCTGTCTACCATATGAGTTACATAGGAGGTACTCAAATATCAGGCCGTTTTTTCACCTGATATTTGGGTATCCCCTATGTAACTTTTGATAAACAACAGCAAACCTCTCTAAATGGTGTCAGGTTGTTTATTGTGACCTATTAAACACACAAAAATAACACCCATGATGACAGGACAGACCCTTTGCTGTCCTCAGTGGGATCTTAAAATATCAGGTGAAAACCTGATATTGATATTGCAACTGTTGAGGAGTCCTTCATGCAGTGCCATCACATAGGTTACACACACACACACAGTGCCTGACACATGCACACACACTCCGTGAGAAATTTCAACCTGTTCGATCCAGGCGGCGCACAACTTTCCCTTCTCCATCCTGAGGCGTCCCGGGAGTGGGTTGTTCTAAAATCCACCTGCTAAATCATGGGTTTTTGTGCAACCTTCTTTGAAGAGACAGAATGATAACATTCTGTCTCTTCTGATGTTGCACTACAAAAAGCCAGAAAGGCAGGTGGATGTTTAGACAGAAACCCACTCCCGGGCCGCTTCTCAGGATGGAGAACCCCCCAAGCGTTTGCGCCTGGATCGCCAGTAGAAAACAGGTTGATTAGTCGCGGAGTGTGTGTGTGTGTGTGTCAGGCACTAAATGTGTGTGTGTGTGTGTGTGTGTGTGTGTGTAACAGTGATGGCACTGCATGAAGGACTATCATCAATAGGTGGATATCAATATCATTTTTCACCTGATATTTTATGATCCCATCCCTAACATGCAAAGGGTCTGTCCTGTCATCATGGGTGTTATTTTGTGTGTTTAATAGGTCACAATAAACAACCTGACACAATTTGGAGAGGTTTGCTGTTGTTTATCAAAAGTTACATAGGGGATACCCAAATATCAGGTGAAAAACGGCCTGATATTTGAGTACCTCCTATGTAACTCATATGGTAGACAGGGACAGGGAGGATACGCCTATCACTCGATATTAAACCACGCTATAAACATTTGACACGTCGCCTTAATGTAACAGACAAATACACGTATTTATGTAGTTAACTGAGACCCCTGTTACTATGGTAACCCTGCCGAGTCTTCCACGCCGCTGTTTGTTCCGTTTAATTCAAAGTGCAGCAGTTAAACAATTCGGCAGCAGAAGCTCCGCTCTGTGTGCATGCGCGCTCCCCGCGCCAGGGGATACACGAGTACATTGGCACGACACCGCTGACTGAAACACACGTTCTGTCAGAGCGTCTAAACGAAAAATTATAAAGTCAATACTTATAACGTTAGCATTGTTTTCAAAAACAGTTGCTAAATGCCTGAGCTCACTGACAACTTCACCGTAGCTAGCCATCTGTGTTGTGTCTGTGGCCGGTGGCATGTAGATTGACCGAGGGAGTAAAATGCTAACCAACCAATGGGCAGAAGTTAACCCCTTAAGACCAGCCCCTCCTCATTTGCATAATGAGGCAGAAATGCATGTAGAAATGTAAAAGTGACAGGCAGAAATGTAAAAGTGACAGGCAGAAATAAATACCAGGGGTGAAAATAAATAGGGTAGAAAATGCAACGGAAGAATAAAACAGACAAAAAAATTAAACACACACAGACATAAATACATTTAAAAAATAAGTAAGGAATAAATAAAGTTGAAGATTATAACGGACAATAAATAAATAAGGTAATTATTACAAAGGTGAATAAATAAAGAAGCTAATTAAAAGAGATATATACATTTATGTCTCACTGTATAATTTAATTTCTACCTACATTTATTTCTTCATTGTATTTTTTGGGGCAATTAATTGTGTGCTTATTTATTTATTGAGCATTTATTTATTTCTGTATTTATTTTTAAATATGAAAGACCTGGTCCTCCATAAATTTGAAATGCACTGACCATGATATAATATATCACTGCTGTCAGGAAAAACCCTTCTATGTCCAAAACCGCAGTTTTGACAAAATCGTATCGGGCTATTTACTTTCTGACAAAGTCAAATGAAATTGAAATATTTGCAAAACCCACAGTCAGAAAGATGTAAAAGCCGAAAAAAGCATTGCTTTGTGAAATAGAAATGAAAATGAAAATATATGGAGTTACAAGGTTTCTGACAGCAACAATGTGATATACACTAATAGAAGAAAATACTTCATAATTGATTTGACTCTATAGAATACATTAGAATTAACATAGTGCATACCAGATGGCCAAATAACCCCCCCCCAAAAAAAAGAAAACCTTGACAAATTCGATATGAGTTACAAATGTTAAAAGTTATAAAAAAAAGTTAAAAAGTAAAAAAAAAAAATCATTTAATTTCTATAGCACTTTCCTTAACAGGGTCATAATGTGCTTTCCAGAAAAACCAAGAATAAAACGACCAACAACAATGAAGCAAAAAACAAAAAATAGAGACATCATAACCCTCCCGAGAAAATAAATAAAATATATAAATGTATACATACATAAACACATACACACACATACATGCACATGTACATATACACAGACATAAATTAAATGGGCCAGGCAGGGCGGGGTGACATATATCAATGACGTAAACATAACCACATAAATGTGAATGAAAGTATTTAATTTCCTCTTCCATTCTTGCTAGTTGTCTAGTTTAGCAGCACTTTGACATGTACGAGTGTGTGAATAGGGCAGGATGTACAGTACGCCTGCAAGCCTGTGAGGAGGGCCAGAGGAGACAGCATACACTTCTTCTAAACACACACTTGTAGCTTGTTTCTTTCCTGGGCTCCTGTTAAGTTTAGTGAGTTAAATAACAATGGAGAAATGGAATTCCAGCAAAAACGGACTGACCCAAGTGGGGATAAAAGAAATAGGGAGAGGAAATGGAGAAATACAGTGAAGGAGGAGAAGAAGAAGAAGAAGAAAAAGAAGAAGAAGAAAGAGGGCAGACTAGGCTACTGCTGCCTGTCATTCTGTGTCATAGTCACTGGTGCTGTTTGTGTGTGTCTGTGTGTGTGTGTGTGTGTGAGGGGGTGAGAGAGACTGTCCGACATAAAATGTTACTTGCAGCGTTGTTTTATTCCTCACAAATCCATATGTATGTGTGTGTGTGTGTGTGTGTGTGGTCGGGGGCTGAGGGCACCAGACGGGCAGGAGGGTAATTTGGTTTGGCACTAATGCAGGGCCGAGGATCTGTGCTCTGGGTGAGAAAAATCTCTCTCTCTCTCTCTCTCTCTCTCTCTCACACACATTTCCCAATGTTATCCAAATGGAAGCAGACGGTTCACAGAAGCTCTGCTTCCTGTCGTACGTCACAGTCTCTCAGTGGCCCACTGTGCATGTTCACATGGCAAAGTGTGCGTGATTTAAAGCCCTTGGTGTATGTACCTACATACTGCATGGGTGCTTTTACATATCAACATTTGATGTACAAATGTATTCCATAAGACAGTAAGCACTTGTGTGTGTGTTTTGAGTATGGGGGCACATGAATTATGAGTCTGTGTGTGCTTGTGCATGTACTTTTATATATACAGTACATGTCTTTTTTGGTGTGTGTGATATCTGTGGCTGTAGTGTTTCTGTAGCTGTTGTATTTGTGTGCATGAGTATGTAGGTGTGTGTGTGTGTGTGTGTGTGTGTGTGTGTGTGTGTCCCTGCACTTTAATTTGACCAGGCGACTGTGACGGCCTCACACCCTATCATGGCACCTCTTCCTCCCTTCCGCTCACACCAGCAGCAGGGCGATTATAGCCTCGCCACCCTGTTTACACCTTACCCCGCCACCAATTACCAGGCGTTGACACCCAAGATGTCAACCCGAAGCTGCAGGTTAGTGGGTGTGGTGGGTGAAATCCACACTCTCGGCCACACTGTCACAGCCTTACCTGTGAATAGACAGAACGAGAGGGACGGGGCTGTGCAGGGAGAGCACACAGCGATATACTTTACATGAAAAACTCATTTTGATAATACACGATTAAAGCAATATTGCTTCCATTGCTTCTGTTATGTAATTCAAATTTTCTCATATATTGTAGTGCACGCAGCCGGGCCAGACATCATAAGTCACGATGCAATATTGGGATAATTCGGGAAATTATGCGAAAGAGATACGCAACCCACCACAATGTCTACATTTATGCAAAGAACAGAAATAAAAACATATCTGTAAAAGGCAAAATGATCATTTAGAAAGCAGGAATCAAACTTTTTCTGCTTGTCAATGTAAAGAAATGTCAGAGAGTTTTATAGCTGAAATAAAAAAATGTGTTTTTTGCATTTAAGCACATGCATGCAGAAAAAATGCCATTCTATGCGAAACAGGTCTTAATTGACAATAATAACTGCTAGAAGGCAAAATATGTCAGAGGTCGCACACCTCTGGAGCAACAGTGGGTCAGGTGTCTTGCTCAGGGACTCATTGGTTGATGTATCTCAGTGGGAATTGAACCCAGGTTTCCCACGCCAAAGGCATGGGTCACAGCGCCATCACCAACCCCATCATCAATTTTAAGCAATGTTGATTATTTGCCCCTCCTTTTGGTAGGCAGAATCATTCGTTATCTGTATTATGATGGCTGACATGGTAAATGACCGATAATGTTCATTTTTACAGCAATGATTCAGTACAAGTGATCTCATACTCAGAACTCAGTTTCTCAAAATTATGCTTTAGCAGAAATACTGTTTTCATGTATTTGACAAGGACAGCAATAATCAACACAGAAAAAAAGAGACTGTCCTCACCCACGAGTCCCATTTGTTTAAGTATTATTTAAGACCTATACTAACGGTTTGCTTGCTCGCTTAAAGGCTGTTGTTGTTTCACGATTCAAACGGAGTTTGAGAATGGCGACACCCAGATAGCAAGGGATGTCGCAGGACATCCAGCAAGACATCCGGTGCTGCCAAATGTGGAGCAACAATCCTGGAAATGTACTGCCGTTAATCCAGACTGCTCAGACCCAGACACAGATCTAAACATCTCTTTAGAACTTTGCACTGGTACATATCAGAATAATCAAGGTTAGACATGTTATGTTAGGGGACATAATAGAAACACATTTGTGAGTGGAGGGGACTTTAATAAATATGTTATTTTTCTCTATTTTTTTTGTGTGTGTGTGTGTGTCTCTGTCTGTGCGTGTGTGAAGATGTACTGCACAGAGGTGAGTGTGGCCCTCTGCATGAAAAGGTGGGACAAAGGGCTTGGCCTGGAGCACAGCTTTGATTAATGGACACACACACATCCACCCCCCACCCACCCACACACACACACACACACACACACACGCACACACACACCTGGGCCAGTGTGTATGGAACAGCCAAGCTGTTTTTACACAGGGGAGTGGAGCAGTAACCTCGCAGCCACAGTGATGCCCCACTCAAACATCAGCTAAAACAGGACAATAGTGACTCCTTATGTGTGTGTGTGTGTGTGTGTGTGTGTGTGTGTGTGTGTGTGTGTGTGTCCGTGCGTGTTAATGAGCTGACCTGTTTGGTCCACCTGCTCTCCCCAGCTGGCCGGGCTGAGATGGAGTCGGATGCCGTAAATATCTGGAGGAGGCTCCGTCGGGCTTTTGCTTCACCTTTCCTCATCCCTCGCTCCTCCACTCTTCATTTCTGCCCTCTTGTCTCACTCCACCTCCCTCCCTCCATCTTCTCCCCTTGTGCTCATCGCTATCCTGTCAACCCCTCTGCTTCTCTCTTTCCTCACATCCCTCCGTCTGACCTCTTTCTCATCTCATCCCCCCATTTTGCTGATGTGTTCTCCTTTTGCCCTCTCATCTCTTATGCTCACTTTTTCTCCTATTCACCTCTCCCAGTTCCTTTCCTCCATTCTATCAGCGGGAAAGAAACATTCAGATGCTTTACTTAAAGTGTCATAATATGCTAATTTTCAGGTTCATAATTGTATTTTGAGGTTGTACCAGAATAGGTTTACATGGTTTCATTTTCAAAAAACACCATATTTTTGTTGTACTGCACATTGCTGCAGATCCTGTTTTCACCCTATGTGTTTATTTCTCTGTTTTAGCTACAGAGTGAGACATCTCACTTCTTTACTATCTTTGTTGGGAGTCGCACATGCGCAGTAGCTCGGTAAGATCCTATCAGCTAGATAACTCTTTCTCCAATTTAGGTCAGTCCAAGGCAGGATTAGCTGGGAGACTTCTTCTAGATGAGGGCCACTTGAGGAATACTTGCAGAACAGGGACAGGATGTAGTTCTTTTGGAGATTTTGGTCAACTAGTGGGTGTTGTAGCAGTGTTTTGCTATTGAGAACGAGCTAGCATGCTAGCGCTAGCATGCTACGGTTAGCCACCTAGGCTAGTGATGTAGAAAGCCGTGCAGATTTTTAACTGCTCACCCGGAGACAGAAGGCAGAGGACATTCAGAAACCTGTATCTCACTCAAAACAGCATGGCTAGTTTTTTCCATTTTTGTGTATGTGTTTGGAAGCACCAGAGACACAATAATACCCCAAATCACAGATAAAGTGATTTTATTCATAATATGGGCACTTTAAGTACAGCACTTACATGTAAGTAACTGTACTTATTTTCAGAACTAGCTACAGTGCAAATAAAAAACACTACGTACTGATATATTGCCATATTGATATTTTGTCCCACCCCTAGTCCATAGAGTTCATTGTAAAAACACATTGAGAGAAAATCAGCAATGTTTCTCTGTAGACAAGGAAAAACAACCTTGAGAAACTTGTGTCATTGCCATGTCCCCATATTACAAGGCAACCGCATGTGCATCCCTTTAATGATGTACTTACATCTTTGTGTTGTGTCTGTGAGTATTGACTGTAAAGTCGAGTTTTCCTTATCCTAGTTTTTCATAATTGTATGATCAATCCTACATGATCTAATATAACCATAGTGCATTTGAGTTTTGGAAAAAAAACACATCTTCTTAGATTTGTCATTACTTGTTTTTATTACTTAATGAAATCTAGTAGCTACTGGCTTTAATAAGGGGGTTTCAACAAAACATGATGTAAGTTAATATGCATCATCAACGCATAAGTAAACACGTTCAAAGCACCTTCAACACAACGCTGAATAATTTAACAGTAACCAATCTCATGTGAAATATACGCAGATGTAAGTGTAACCGTGGCTAAGTCTGCTCCCGCATACTGTGTGTAGTACAATTACACTGACAGATTTATTGTGTTCCTCTCCTCCATATTTGTTAAGGTTATGTACCTCATTCTACACTTTATTTTAAGAAAAGAACATCTACTTCTTGGTTTAAAGAAGACAAAGGGACAGAAAGTTGCTCACTATGTTGTGACAATAAATCAGGTTTCAGTTATTTCTTTACCAGTATTACACATTAGAAGTTGTTATAAAGGTCTTTTGAATGGTGTCACGGCAGAGTCAAGCGGTTAGTTTCTATTGGCTGACGGGCTGGGGGATGGGTGTGGCTTAGATCTGTCGCAGAGTTTAGAAAGCAGAAGTGAAGCAGACTGAATGTAACATGTACTCAAGTACTATACTTCAGTACAAATGTGAGGTTTCTGCTTTTCATGCCACTTTCTACTTCTACTCCGCTACATTTTAGAAAAAAATGTTTTTATATATCTTAATTTTTACTTTTTTACTCCACTACATTCATCTGAAAGCCTAGTTACTAGTTACTACAAAACACATGTAGGATGTAAATACAACGTCTTATTATAAATTAAATAATATATACAGGCCTACCAGTCCAGCTAAAATAATTAAAGAGATTTCCAGTTTCTAAAAAGTGAGGATTTTTCTGCATTGAGTACTTTTACTTTTAATACTTAATACTTAATTAAGTAAATTTTCCTGATGATACTTTTACTTAAGTAACATTGTCAATGCAGGACTTTTACTTATAAAAGTATTTTTTTACAGTGTGGTACTTTTGATACTTTTACTTAACTATAGGATCTGAATACTTCTTCCACCACTTGACACACATCGCTATAGACCAAGCACAGAGAGACTGACTGAGAGAGTCAGCGGAGAAGAGGACATAGTTGTTCCCCACCAAGTTGTGTTAATGTTATGTCCAACGGATTTGTCTGTTGTGTATGAACAAACTGTCAACTGAGAGTTCACTCTGTTTGACAACGCAACGAGGAGCGGGCTGGCCCGCAGAGCAGCGGAAGAAGGTTGGTCTGTAATCCCTCACTCCAGTCTGGCGGTCTAGCGTTAGCTTCTGCAGTTTTGAAATGCAAGAACAAAACCTAAGCTTACATAACTATGATATCACGTTTCCACAGAGTTGTGGCTATGCCGTTACAATTAGTGGTGGGCGGATCGATCCAAATACCGATAATATCAATACCAACGTTGGTATTGATATTGATTAACACCGGTTGAAGTTTTAGTTTTGGTTTTATCAAAGAGGCGACCTGGCTGTCGGTGTCTGTGTAACAATGGATTTCCACCAACGGTGACTGGCTCCGTGCTCCGCCGTCCTTCAACACCCACCAGGTCCGGATTTGTTGCGGAACGCTGCGGCCATGACTGACAGCTGTAGTCACAAGGACCCACGAGATCTCACAAATTTACATAGAATAGAACTGCAGTCAGTGGAAATACACACATTGACTTTAAAAACCTCTGGAAAACTATTGACTCCGTTCCGGAGCGGATCTGCAGACGTTCCCCAGTTGGTGGAAACTGGGGGTTAGTGCCCCTGCTTTCGTGTTCCTGTCACAGCGTGGAACAAGCGCACTTTGTTCCTCCTCCCCACTCTTGTGATTTGCTTTTGTGCCGTCACATGACTCAGCAGCGTGTGCAAACAAGCAAGCAAGCAGCCAAGCCTGGCAGCAGCACACACACACAAGCAGGACAGAGACGGGGGAGGAGAAGAATGGCAGAGAGGAAGAGGAGCGCTGTGTGGTTTTCAGGCCAAATGCTGTATAATTTGTAAAATGCCAATAAGATACAGTGTTAACAGCACAAATGTAGACAAGCATATGGAAATTCCGTCCTGGGTTTTAATGTGTTCATAATCAAAAGGAAAAATCCCCAAAACACTTAAAGGTCATGGAAATGCATTCAGATTTAGCAATTTGATGATGAATACATCTTAATTATACATTTTATACATCTGGAATATATCTTAATTAAAAAGTATCGGTGATACTAGCCCTGTATTTACTTGGTTTTGGATGGATACCAAATTTTGCAGTTTCACACACCACTAGTGGCAATAGCCATACAGATGTAAAAATGAGATTTGAATTCATTACGTGAATTATTATTGTCATCTCCAGTGATGCTTCCTAAGATCCTTCAGCTGTTTACTATGAACATTATTATCAGATGAAATCTGGTTAACACACTTTTGGTGATAAAAACCTTTTTCTGTGATTTGGACATCTGCTCATCATTTAATAAAAACTACTCTACACGTACACCAGAGTAGACATTAGAAAGTTTATTTGTGTGAAAGGATAATCAGGCTTGTCAGGTAAAAAAATATCAGGCTTCAATTTGAAGCTGACGCTGTCATTTTAAGATTATCTTAGCGGTGACATTTTATTATTGTTTTAACCATTCAGCATGAAAGAACACGTTGAAAGGCTGTCATTTTAAAGTTACAAAGACTACGACAGTGAATTATCTTTGGCATATTGTTTTCTTTTTTTCCCTTGAAACTTTGTTTTATACTTGTTCTTACAGCTCTAGCAGGTTGAAATTCCTGTATAAAATGGTAATTTTTGAAATCCCTGTTACAGTTTAACTATATTGTCATGGCAATTGGCCCTTTGCAAAGCCCTACCCCCTTAGTAACTGTTGATATGCCTGTCAAGCTGTCCGTTCTCACACAATGTACAATGATAACTGTGGCCAATTCACCAGTACTTCGCTTCAGACTGAGTTAGACGAAAGCAGCACACTCATTTCTAGCCGCTGACCAGTGATTTTGCTGGTGTTTGTTTCCGGTTGACTTGTTTTGGCGGCTGTGGCCCAGGTAGCAGCGAACTCACCAACGCCCAGTCTCATGGCAATTCGTGAAATGGTCACGTTATTTAATTTATTGATTTGAGTACAGGTCACGTTAATGTTATTTCCATGTGTCGATTACAAAATTTGAAGTAATGTATTTCAATGGGAAGCCTATTTGGTAATCACAGAACAATCACGGTAGCGAGTAGAAACGATCAAAATCCGCTCAGAGAGGTTGGTCGGGCAGTGGATGGGTCAAACAACACAGGACTTTCACCCTGGAGACTGAGGGTTGCGTCCCACGGTTGTCAGCGTCTCCCGCTTGTGACGGTTCCTTCCCCCGTTCTTTTTTCCGTAACCACAACGGTCCCGTTGTTGTTGCCGGTGTGTGGCGTTTCATTTCCCTGTTGTTGCGTCCCCCAGAGCAGCCCAGTGTCATGGCAGTTCATGAAATGGTCACGTTCAAAAATCGTGACATGTACACAAATCAATAAATCTAAATAATGTGACCATTTCACTGGACAAGTGTGAGACCAGGTTGCCTACCAATTGGAAGGTTGGTGGTTCGATCCCTGGCCCTGCAGTCCCACATCAAAGTGTCTTTGGGCAAGACACTGGACCCCAAATTGCCCTGATGCTGCGCCATCGGAGCGTAAATGTGTGTGTGTGTTTATCTGATGAGCAGGTGGCACCTTATACGGCAGCCTTGGCCACGAGTATGTGAATGCTGAATGGTCCTGTACTGTGTTAAAGCACTTTGAGTAACATACTGATGCTTGGTTGGGACCCCCCTGGAGTCACTTTTTGACACTCTGGCTACCCTTGTTGGAGTCCACTTTTTGTTGGAGTTTTGACACTCTGGGTATCTCTTTGGCATGAATTTTCATTACGCAGGTAAAACCACTTAGTTAGAGTTAGAAAAGGATTATGGGTGGGCTTGAAATATGTACATATAAGTGACACACGGGACAAGAATGGGACAAAAACTCCAATAAGCTGGGTGTAAGTCCTTCATTGTTTGACCCATCCACCACCCCAACCTACCTACTTATGCAACCTTTGATTCTACTCCCTATTATTATAGTCACTTTTCAAACTTCCTCATCTTAAATTATGGTGTGGTTGGTGAGCTGCTCTACCTTTCCCTTCCCTTCCCTTCCAGACACTAAATGGTGCCTTGTGCGTCAGTATGTGATTCTTTGGGCCACTGACCAAGCGTCAGTTTGTTGAGAAATTGGGAGTGAGAACTTCTTGGCTTTGTTCACAAAATAAAATAGGTAGTAAACTACTGTAGTTGTTTCTTATAAATTCAAGTGTTTGAACAATAAACTTGTTACAGCCCTATGTACACCCCTTCAACATGTGAGGATATCCAAAGCTTGACAGGAGTCATGTGTTGATGTGTGATCGTTTCGTTGGCTAAGCTATGATTGGGCAATCACTGTCAAGGGTTGGGATTTAGTGAACAGTCAGTTGATTGTACAAATGAGTTAAAAGAGAGATTTATTTATATGGAAAAATAATGATCATAACGTTCCCAGTGAGATACACACATACATCATGGTCTGCGTTCTTGCTGTAGGCCTGCCAGTGTTGATGGGATGAGTAAGAACATAAATACAGGCTTGGGCAAAGCTTAAGGAAAGCTGTAGCTAATTTAACCAAGCCAGACTGTGACCAAATTAAAAAGAAAAGTCATAATGGTAAGAAGTAACAAATCCCAGACTAATACTTAGGGGTCAAATGGAGGAGCAAATCCCCATTCCATATGGGATACACCCTGCAAAAAGACACAAGCAGTTAAAAGTTGTCTAACTAAAAAAGCCTTGTGGTTAGACACATAAATGCAGTAATACATGGCTCAAATACACAGATATAAACATGTATATAGCAGTAACTACCTTTACATTTGTATAATATTCAGTTTTTTGCCCTAATACCAAAAAAGACGATATTAAATCTAAGCTGCATTATTAATGAACGAGAATATTCCACTAATATTCCTGTTTCCTGTTATAGCCGTGGGAAGTAGTCTACTTTTTTTGTAAAATGTTGGCAGGCTCGTTGGACCGTGTGAACACAGCTTTCCTCTTTCATTCAGTATTGCCAACTCTTTTCCAATGAAAGACAGCTAACACCAGCTCCAAAAGTCGCTAAAAGTATCTAGATGGCATTACATGCTCATTTTGCACATTTGTGATGTCATTGCGCAATAATTTGCATAAAGTGTAGTGGTTGTGTCAGCAAGGTAGATAGAAAGAAATACAAATCTTTAGCCAAATAATCAAAAAAATTTAATACAGGAATTTATTTTAATTATGACTTAGGTAGCCTATCTTTGAAGTAAAAAAATTGCGCAGGACATGAGGCGAGAGCACAGAGGGGAGGGGCTGCTCCTCAGTCACAGAACAGAAGAGGGGGTGACTGTTTTGGCGGCCACGAGGTTTAGGTGGTAATACGGTATATACAATATATTACAGTTATGGTATCAGTTTTCAATACTGTCATTAAAAAAATGCAGTGCACTTATGTAGGAGACAAGGAGTACATATTAAATATAATTTATTTAATGACTGTGGTTGTCATCACAGTGTGGAGGAAAAAGAGAGACAGAGAGAGGGGGAAAGATGGCAAGTCTTTGCACCTAGGGACCTGGTCTGGAAGGAGAACAGGACTTCTGCAGTTGGCAGCATTTCAGGTTCCGCCCTAATGAGAAGGGCGAGGTGTTTCAGTACTAGTGTTTGGTATTCAGTTTTTGAACGGTGGAGGCACAAGCCAACGGTTTGGTGACCCTGTCTTACGTCATCATTTTTAATTAGTCACGGTAAAACTGTATACTGCGCTCAAATAGGGAGGAGGTTTGACCGTATCAAAATTTGGACACCGCCCAACTCTAGCGGCCACAGGAGAAATACCTTGAGTGCTTGCTGGACAATTCTGGCGACTTTTCTACAGAAAGTCGAGTCCTGCGTGTGACGGTCCGTCCCTTTGTTGTTGCCGCCGTGTGGCGTTTCATTTCCCACGACCACGGATCGTGTCCCAGTGCGAGTTGTTGACACCGTCCCATGTGTGGCGTTCATTTCCCCGTTGTTGGGCCCCCCAGAGCAGCCCAGTGTCATGGCAGTTCATGAAATGGTCACGTTCAAAAATCGTGACCTATACACAAAAAACACGAGAAAATCGTGACCTGTACATGAATCATTAAACAAAAAATAATTTGAACATTTCACGAAGTGGCGTGACACCGGGTTGGTTGTCGGGTCTGAGCGGGGCCTTGGTCTTGCCACGGTTTTGAGGTCCTGGCGATGACTCGGTTTAGGTGGTCTTGACTACAGCACTGGTATACAGTAAATACAATCTTACCCATGTATCAGTTGATATATTACAAATGATTGACCATTTAATTACAATTTTACTGATGTAGTGGTTATTTTTTTTAATGTCAAGATCACTCCTACATCGGCTGTAACACTAGATACAGAGCAAGAAAGATAACTAGAGAGAGAGAGAAAGAGAGAGAGAGAGAGTCCTCACTTTCTAATGAATTCAGTTTGGACTCAGTAACAACCGTTGGAGACCCGCGTGTGTGTATGCCTGTACCTACAGCACATAAGTGTGTGTCACATTCAACACTTCCAATGGCTGTATAGCCTATAAGTACACACTTTCATACACACTTTGCAAATAAACAGGAATATATGTGTGTGTGTGTGTGTGTGTGTGTGTGTGTGTGTGTGTGTGTGTGTGTGTATGTGTGATGTCAATGTATGATCACACACACTCCATCCTCCCACCTCCACTCCACTGCGTGCGTGTGTGTGTGTTGTACAGTACAGTGAGTGCCTGCCGGTGTGCGCTCAGTGTGCCTTTATGCAAGGCAGGTGAAAGAGGTAAATTGGGCCGTTCCATCATGCCGTGCGGGGAGGCCGGGCTGACATGCTGATCAGGTGTGCATGCATAATGGCCACCAAAAATAAGCTCTGTTTTGAATAATGCCCTCCTATCCCCCCCAAAAAAGAAGAAATGCAGCGCTCTGCTCTTCGTCCGGCTGGGATCTCATCCATCTTAACAATGAATGGAAATCAGAGGCAGACTGCCACCGACTGGGGCCTCCGCAGAGCCCACTTACATCTTTTTCTCCCACTCTCTCTCTCTCTCTCTCTCTTTCTCTCTGTATACTCCCTTCATTCTTTGACCCTTCCCCCACTTATCCACCACTCTTTTCCTCTCTTCTTTTGTCAGTGCTGTGAGTTTTTCTCACTTGTCTACATATATTTCTTTCCCTCACTTAACTCCCTCTTGCCTTTCTCTACCTCTTCTACAGTGGTCTACCTCTTCTACAGTGGTGTACGGTAGTTATAGAAAAAAAGTGAGGATAAACTTAAATGTGTGGACAAAAGTATGTGGACACTACAGCTGGGGAAAGAAAAATCGATACAGCATAGTTGCGCAATATTTTCCGTGGCAAAACTGTATTGATACACAGACGCCAAGTATCAATCTATTATGATATACAGTGAGGAAAATAAGTATTTGAACACCCTGCAATTTTGCAAGTTCTCCCACTTAGAAATCATGGAGGGGTCTGAAATTGTCATCGTAGGTGCATGTCCACTGTGAGAGACATAATCTAAAAAAAAATATCCAGAAATGATTTTTTAACTATTTATTTGTATGATACAGCTGCAAATAAGTATTTGAACACCTGAGAAAATCAATGTTAATATTTGGTACAGTAGCCTTTGTTTTCAATTCCAGAGGTCAAACATTTCCTGTAGTTTTTCACCAGGTTTGCACACACTGCAGAAGGGATTTTGGCCCACTCCTCCATACAGATCTTCTCTAGATCAGTCAGGTTTCTGGGCTGTCGCTGAGAAACACGGAGTTTAAGCTCCCTCCAAAGATTCTCTATTGGGTTTAGGTCTGGAGACTGGCTAGGCCACGCCAGAACCTTGATATGCTTCTTCCAGAGCCACTCCTTGGTTATCCTGGATGTGTGCTTCGGGTCATTGTCATGTTGTCATTGTCATCTTCAATGCTCTAACTGAGGGAAGGAGGTTGTTCCCCAAAATCTCGCAATAAATGGCCCCGGTCATCCTCTCCTTAATACAGTGCAGTCGCCCTGTCCCATGTGCAAAAAAACACCCCCAAAGCATAATGCTACCAGCATGATGGGGTGGACAGGTGTCTTTATGCAGCTAACGACCACAAACAGTTGCATCCAATTTAGGATAACAAATAAAGTGGAGGTGGACATTTTGAAGGCAGACTAACAGGTCTTTGAGGGTCAGAATTCTAGCTGATAGACAGGTGTTCAAATACTTATTTCCAGCTGTATCATACAAATAAATAGTTAAAAAATCATACATTGTGATTTCTGGATATTTTTTTTTTAGATTTATGTCTCTCACAGTGGACATGCACCTACGATGACAAGTTCAGACCCCTCCATGATTTCTTAGTGGGAGAACTTGCAAAATAGCAGGGTGTTCAAATACTTATTTTCCTCACTGTATGTGTGAGGTCAGTTTGGCTGCTTGACCCCATTTTAAAAGTGAAGTGACATGATAAACAGAGTAATGTATCTTTTTAGATAAAACGGATGTTGTCAACGTTTCCTTTTGGAGGACATCATTTTAAATCGGGAAACAAATGAATGGCAATATGTTTAAAACTCTGACTGTTGTTTGTGCATATGCACCAAACAAGAGTTTGGAGTATTCGGTCTTCTTGGAGACCTTGAATGGAGTCCTGTATAGAGCTCCAGTGGGGTACTCCATAGTTCTGCTGAGGGACTTCAACGCACAAGTGGGCAATGACTTGGAGAGGCGTGATTGGGAGGAACGGCCTCCCTGATCTAAAAGTTATGAAGAATGAGCATATTATTAGTTAAAATAATTTTAGCAATAGAGAAGAAAATCCTGTCCAAGGTTATGGATGTACTTTTGCATGACCATAGTCTATTTTAATGTGAAACTGGTCTTTCTAGATGTTTTTTTTTGTACACAGTCAATGTCAGATGGACTGTCAGAATTTTAGAAAGAGGTACTTTATTATGATCTGTTGGTTCATTTGTACATAAGGTTGTGGAATATTACCACATACTTAGAATAGAGACCCTATAGAATAGAATAGTTCCATAGCATCAGAAAAAGAAACTGTATGTTATGGTTTGGGTGTTTGCTTGGGTCTAGTCTCTCGATCTACCGGGCAATTTTCGTTCCTACCCTCACCTATGGTCATGAAGGCTGGGTCATGACCGAAAGAACGAGATCCAGGGTACAAGCGGCCGAAATGGGTTTCCTCAGGAGGGTGGCTGGCGTCTCCCTTAGAGATAGGGTGAGAAGCTCAGTCATCCGAGAGGAGCTCGGAGTAGAGCCGCTGCTCCTTCGCGTCGAAAGGAGCCAGTTGAGGTGGTTCGGGCATCTGGTAAGGATGCCTCCTGGGAGCCTCCCTAGGGAGATGTTCTAGGCACGTCCAGCTGGGAGGAGGCCTCGGGGAAGACCCAGTACTAGGTGGAGAGATTATATCTCCAACCTGGCCTGGGAACGCCTCGGGATCCCCCAGTCGGAGCTAGTTGATGTGGCTCGGGAAAGGGAAGTTTGGGGTCCCCTACTGGAGCTGCTGCCCCCGCGACCCGACTCCAGATAAGCGGATGAAGATGGATGGATGGATAGTCTCCTCGTGTTTGTGTCTTAGTTTCCTCCTGGTTTTGTGTGGTGGTCTCTGTCTTGTGGTTCCCCTGTGTGTGTCTGTATGTTCTGTTCTGTTCTGTTTCCTGTTTTATTTTGAAGTCTAGTCTCCGTCTTGTATCTAGTTTTACTTCTTGTCTGTCTGATTGTCCCTAATGTGATTCACCTGATGTATCACCTGTCCCTCATTACCTCATTACCTGTTGTATTTAACCCCTGTATTCCCTTTGTCTCTAGTCAGATCGTTCGTGTTTCTTTGTGCTGTGCTGTTTGTCGTCTTGTCAGTTTCCCACGTGTTGTTCACGTACCTATTTTATCCCTGAGTATTTCCCTGCCTTCGTTCCCTGTTTTTGCTTTGCTTTCCCCCCTGGAGTTTTTTGGGACTTTGTGTTGCGGTTGTCAGTTCCTGTGTTTTTTGTGGACTTTGTTTTTTTTTGTTAATAAAGCTTTCTGAAGCTCTCTCCTGCCTGCTTCCTCTGCTTTTGGGTCCTCCCTCCACTCGCATCCCACTGTTAAATCATGTTCATACTATGCAACAATGCCTATGTACATTTTAAAATGTGCAAGTCTTTGTTTTAATGAAAATGGTCTGTAATGCTGTTTTTGTGGATTACAAAAATGTTGCTTTTATAATATCTTGTTTTGTTGTGTATTCATTTTATTTTTCCTTTGCGGTGGGTAAATAAGAGCATAGGATATGCATATATTATAATAATGTATACTTATATTAGCTTTTGATTCAGCCTAATCCTTTCAGTCACTGTTTACTGTTTGATTTAACACTGTGAAATATGTATAATTATTGTTTTTATAATGACTGAATAACAATCAAAATATAAAAACTGTCTTACAGTGTCATGCATGTTGGCAACAAGTACAGTTCAATATTTGCCAAAGACCAACCGGTACTCTCTGCTGGATTAACACTATGTAATAAATGTGTCAAATCTATGTTTCGGCACCGGGGCCCCTCTCCAAGATGTGGCTCAGGATTAGATAGGAATGCAGGATCCACCTTTAAAACTGGGTTTGCAGTCCGATCATATTGCCAGACCTCTATCTCCACAGCACTTTGGAGTAAGTTCTGGCTCCTCCACACATACATTCTGGGATAGGGAACAAAACGATCTGGGTTGTTTGCATTTATTTAAACCAGTCACAATTGTCTTGGGCAGCTCTAAGCTTCGGACGCATTTGCCCTTACTGGTGTATCTCCGTGTGTACCTCGTTCCAGGACAATTCCCACCAATCTGTCCTAAAAGGCCGTATATACCTTTTTCAATCTTTAAAAATATTCCCAGAACGACCCAAGCAGGCCTGCCTTGTTGTGCAAACCCAATTTTCTTCAAAGCTTGCTATCGTTGGTGTGTAGCTTGCCAGTTCGAAGTTTGTTGTGGTTTCCCACAGAGTTTTAGAACAGCAACACAGAGAGACAAAGGTAAGGGACATCACGCGTGGATGTTAGGCACCTGGAAATGTCCAGCCGGTGATTCAGACAAGCAACCGGGCGACTTTCAAGGGGTTCCCAGAAATCCCAGGCTCTCAAAAACTTTAGGCTTATTGTCTATCAAAATGGTTTGTGCCAATTTCAATGGAAAATATAATCATGTTTTACCTTACTTAAGGGCTTGAAGGTGGGTGCTGCTTCTTGAGTTCTGGTTGTGACAAGTGTCCTTGTGTCAATGTGGTTTTAATTTAATTATTTCAGTTTGGAACTATTATAGTGTACTATAGTGTTGCATAGTCCAAAATGATTGTGTTTAATCAAATGACCACCGAGCAACCTTTGGGCATGTGTGGCAGCGCGGCCCCTGCAGTTAATTTTTTAACCACACTTTCAATTTATTGACCACAAATTAACAATGATTAAGTGCCAACATGCTGAACTCTGCACATTTGGGGGCCCCTAGGGGTCCTGGGCCATGAGGCACTTTCTCTCTTTGCTTTAGACACCCATGTCCATATGCCTTAGCTGTACTTTATGCTGCAAAATAATACAATGATATTCTGCCAACGTTTAAGAGTTAACCCTTTTATTGTCCTCGGGTTTTTTTTTCAACCAAAATTACCAAAAAAGAACATGGATGCTTTGATGTATGTTGTTTGGAACCCATACAACAATCTTTGTTGGTACATTGATTGCTTTATTGATTGTTGTTTGGTTTATTCAGTGTTAATAGCATTTTAAAAAAGAGTTTGAACTGTTTGAAACCGTATATCGTCACTGACCTTTGACATATAACATGACATATAAGATTTTCCTATGAGTAGAAATTAATTAATAATTTCTGTTTTTTTTTACTCAGAGATTAGGTATAATGTCATATCAAAAAGGTGTATTGACCATGAATATAAAAGCTTTTTTACCCAGAAGGAAAAGTTAAAGATCGACAGGAAGACAACACAAGGGTTAAAGGTTGTTAAGAAGATTTTTTTTTAAATTCGTTGGGCATTTTCGCCTTTAATTGATTGGCCGGTTGTAGAGATAAAAGGGGGTTCAGAGAGGGGGATGACATGCAGGAAAGGGCCACAGGTCTGAAACCTGGGCCACTGCAACAAGGACCAAGCCTCGGGACACGAGGCGCACGCCCCATATTCTGCCAACTTTGTGTCAACAGTTTTGGGAACGAGATCAATGGGCAAAAATTTAGAATTTAAGTCACAGTTTATGTAGAATATAAGTTTTACCCAAAATGCTTACATGGACCTACTGACTTACTCTCTATTCTCTTTTTCTTAACGACACACTCAGTTTTTCTTAATTTTCTTGCTGTCTCCTCCTCCCTAATCTGTCCGTCCTCTCTTTCCTGGGCGAAGGAGTGAGCTGGCAGTATAAGTGTTATTCATGGCTTGGACAGAGGGTGAGTTTTATTGCAGGTAGATAAAAAGATATTGTCCTTCTGCTGCTGTCTACGTGCACTATGTACACTGTCGTTAATATGTGATGTGCTTCTCTGCAGCAAATAGATGTGCAATTAAGATACTGCTACAGTGTCGCTTTAGCATGAAGAAAAGGAGTAAAATACAGTATAAGTAGTGTACTTTATATAGTACAAATGGAATGGCCTGTACGCAGCCAGCGTGTTTGTAGATTAATACGCATATTAGTATATATATATATATATATATATATATATATATATAAACTGTGTATCTATGATATTATGCAGTATTTCACCATTAAAGTGCCCATATTATGAGAAAATCCCTTTTTCTTGGATTTGTGGTGTTATGTTGTGTTTTTGGTGCTTCCATACAAACTTTGAAAATAAACTATCCATGCTTGTATACTATCCATACTGTGGATAGTACATACTATCCATGTTTTGAGTGAGACACAGGTTTCTGAATGTCTTCTGCCTTCAGTCTTCAGTTAGTGGGCAGTGCACGACACAAGCGCATAAATGCTGACGATTGGCACTGACAAGGTTGAGTAAAATTTCATGGTAAACCAATCAGAGGTAGAGTTGGGCGGAGGTTCAAAAGCACGCATAGTTGGACACAACGAACAACACAAGCAAGTCAGTCAACAAGAGACAGGTATGGCGAGCCCACATGAGGGGCAATACATATGAAAAGTTCAAAACATCTCTTGTGTTATTTGTATGGATCCACTATATAAACATAATATCTACAGACGTAGCATTTGATTGGAGGCTAGTCTCACTTTTTCCCACAGCAACATTAAAGTAGTTTAGATTTGTGAACATTGTTTGTTTTTTATTACGTGTACATTTCATTATAATATTCAGATTTATCATAAATAATTGAACATGCACAAACACTTTTTGGAGTGGCAGTAGCCCAATCAGTAGGGAGTTAAGTTGGAAACCAGAGGGTTGCTGGTTCAAGTCCCCATCCCGACAAAAGTTTGGTGGGGGACTGGTAGCTGGAGAGGTGCCAGTTCACTTCCTGGGAACCAAACCTGTCAACTTCTGGGGGCACCTTTTCCATGGGGATATTTCTATGTGTAATAACAACAGAGTGTAAATTGTAATTTCCCCTTGCAGGATTAATAAAGTATACATTAATATTATTACTTTAAGTTCCATTAAAGAGGGATGGAGGTTGGGTCACATTTGATCATTTAAAAATGCACTTGAAAGTAACGCAGTAGTTACTTTCTGAAGTAACTTTCATATTTGTAACTGAGTAGCTAATTTAATTTTGAAAAAGTAACTAGTAACTGTAACTAATTACTTTTTAAAAGTAACTTGCCCAACACTGCTTTATTCACTTAAACAGATTACAGAGAAGATTTTAAAAGGACTTAGGGGCTAGTCAAGCTGGATGCGGATTGTTAGACTTGATCCAAAATGCGTTCGACCCAAACCCCAGCTAGAGAGAGATCTCCAACATGATGCGCCACCAATGCAGACACTGTGGAAAACAGAAGCAACATTTGCCATTTATGCAGAGTTCCCACTCTGGTTCAAAGAACACAAATTTACCATGTGTTGATTCTGAGGCAGCACGTTATCAGAACGGATAATGAGTCCACTGGGATCCACTCAGGTGTTAGCCATATTGATACACAGACCCGAGACCTGCGGCAAGAATGCCAACCCTCCCAATCTGGCTGAAACTCATTTAAACCCAGCAACACGCAGGCCTCCAATACCAGGAACCAAGTGGACCTGCGAAAATATACTCCGTTTACTTGTCCTTGTACTATGGACACATGGGTTGAAATCTTCAGACACACACAAATCTCATGAATAAAGATCACACTGTGAGAAATACTTCCAGTTAGGAACAACCAGTTCTCATTCCCAACTCTAAAAATAAATCAGACGCTAGGCCCGTGGCTCTCAACATCAGATAGCGACACAAAAATCCTCCTTTAGCATCTGCCTGGGACGCACCGGGCATACAATGCAGTATATATAAGTACTGTTGTATATGTTTCACCCTCTTGTTTCTTTTATACATGAAATCATGGTCAATATAATTTGGCTTTCTTGACAAGAATTAGCAAAAAAAAAAAAAAATCTTTAATATAAAGTGAAGACAGATTTTTACTAGCTTATGTCAATTAATTAAAAATATATAACAAAATGACTGCATAATATTCACCCCCTTCCGGTCAGTATTTAGTAAATGCACCTTTGGCTGCAGTTCCAGCACTGAGTCGGTTTGGATATGTTTCAATCAGGTTGGCACATCTGGACACTGCTATATTTCTCCATTCTTCCTTGCAAAACAAGCTCAAGCTCTGTCAAGTTGCTCGGGGATCGGACGTGAAGAGCTCTTTTCAAATCCAGCCACAATTTCTCGATTGGATTGAGATCTGGGCTTTGACTTGGCCACTCCAGAACATCCACGTTGTTGTCTTTGACCCATTTCTGTGTAGCATTTGCTGTATGCTTGGGGTCGTTGTCTTGTTGGAAAATAAATCTTCACCCAAGGTGTAGTTCTCTTGAAGACTGACTCAGATTTTCCTCCAGGATTTGGCAATAATTTCTGCATTCATGTTCCCCTCTACCTTTACAAGCCTTCCAGGGCCTGCTGCTGCAAAGCATCCCCAGAGCATGGTGCTGCCCCTACCATGCTTCATAGTGGAGATGGTGTGTTTGTGGTGATGTGCAGTGTTTGGTGTTCGCCAAACATAGTCTAGTCAGATGCCCAAAAACATTTTTACATTTTACATTTTTCTCTAATCAGACCAAAGAACCTTCTTTCAATTTACCTTGGAGTCTAGCACATGCCTTTGCGCAAATTCCAGTCAAGATTTCACTTGAGCTTTTTTCAACAGTGGCTTGCTCTTTGCCACTCTCACATACATCTTCGACTGGTGAATGACCCAGGGAACAGCTTTTAACTCCTTCAGAGTGGTCTTAGGTGTCTTGGTGGTCTCCCTCACCAGTCGTCTTCTTGCCCGGTCACTCAGTTTGTGACAGCCAGCTCTTGGTGGACTTAAACAAGTGTAATGTAAATGTGCCGTATTTATATAGCGCTTTTCTAGTCTTAACGACTACTCAAAGCATACAGGATACATTCACCATTCACACACATTCATACACTGTGGCCGAGGCTGCCATACAAGGTGCCACCTGCTCATCAGATAAACATGCACACACATTCACACTCCGATGCGCAACATCGGGGGCAACTCGGGGTTCAGTGTCTTGCCCAAGGACACCACCAACCTTCCAATTGGCAGGCAACCGCTCTACCACTGAGCCACAGCCGCCCAAGTGCCATACTCCATCCATTTCTGAATGATGAATTTAACTGAACTCCGTGGGATGTCCAGTGAGTTGGAAATCTTTTTGTAGCCATTTCCTGACTTGCTTAGAATGTTCTTTTTTCTTCCTTTTGCAATTGTTGTAGGAATACCGATGAACGAGAGACTGGCCCTCTCAGACACAGGTGTGTTTTTTTATACTACAATCACTTCACATCAGCTGAACTCAGGTAATCACCATTTCACTAGATGTGACTTCTGTTGAATTAGGTCAGTCACTAAAAATGACACTTTATGAGTTTTTTAACATTAATATGAGTTCCCCCTGCCTGTCTATGGTCACCCAGTGGCTAGAAATGGTGATAGGTGTAAACCGAGCCCTGGGTATCCTCCTCTGCCTTTGAGAAAATGAAAGCTCAGATGGGCCGATTTGGAATCTTGCTCTTTATGAGGTCATAAGGGGCAAGGTTACCTCCCCTTTCAATGCTTTGCCCACCCAGAGAATTTAACCCACCCCTGAGAGAGAGACATCCTGCCCCCCCCCCACCCCTCTCTCCTCCTCAAAAGCTACAGATTCAGAAATGGCACATACTAAGGAAAACTCATGTGTGGGACTGGCCCTAGGGGCTGTAATTCTGCACTAAGGCTGAATTTTGGGAAAGAGACTTCAGATTATTAATTATTCAGAGTATTAGAGGACAACTAAGGTCTACATAAAGGTCTATTTTTTGTTTTAAGATAATTTTTTGTTCATTTTAAGCCATTATTTTTATAGGACAGTTGAAGACGTGAAAGGTGAGAGAGAGGGGGAATGACATGCAGCAGAGAACCACAGGTCGGAGCCAAACCCACGGCCGCTGCGTCTAGGAGTACTCCTCTAAATATGGGCACATGCTCTAGCAGGTAGGGAGTGAGAATGTGTGGTTAGGAAAGGATGCTGGGGAAAAGGCCACAAAGTTCACAGTCTCAACACAGACCGTGTTATTGTTTTGTACGCCGATCCGAGGGAGGATGGCACGAGCAAGAAAAGCTGATCTGTTTCAGAATTGATGATTCTGATTGAAGGTATCTTTTTTTATCAATATACTCTAGATCATGGAGTCTTTGCACATTGCAATGGAATAATGGTAGATAAAGGTATAGGAAAAAAGAATGGGGTGGGAGGGTACAGGAAGTCGAAAAAGGAAAAGAGGTTACCAAGGGCAATGGTGACAAGGAGCCGAGAGAGAGAGAGAGAGAGGGGAAAAAGAAAACAAAACCAAAAAACGTGGCAAAGGAACGGAGAGGACAGCGTCATCGTTGAAGCGAGTGAAAGCAGATGAAATAAAGGAAGAGAGGAGCAAGTGGCAAGGACAATGGTTGCGTGTGGGGGTGGGGGGTGGGTGGGAGATGGAGCGGTAAAGGATGGAGTGTGGATAGAGAGCAGAGGGGAGGACAGGAGGGAGGAAGAGAAGGAGGCGGCGGCGGCGGGGCGTGTTTCTATGTGTAAGCGTTTCCTTCAGCCGGCGTGATTGAGCACCTCTGCCCCGAACTCTGGGTAATGAACGGAGAGGAAAAAGGAAAACTTCTGTCCTGGAAACTTCCCAAATTATTTAGAGGCTTATGGTGGTGGAAAAAAATATTTCAATATGCACAATCCACCTTTTCTCGATACCGGGTGAAAAATAATGAAATTCTTTGTGACAGCCCTTCCAACCTCTAGCTGTCTAATGATTTTTAAAGCACCCCGCCACCCTCCACCCCTTCCATGCTCCATCCTCGCTGGATCTCCCTCCCTCCCTACCGCCCTCCCTCCCTGAGCCTCTAGTATCCGGGTACATCTGTTTTGCATGAGATGCATAAAATGACAGGACTTAGACAGCCACTGCATCTAGTGACAAAGATTACTGTCAGCCACCTTCGCCAGTTAATACATCATTGCCACTGGTCCGTTCCCTGCCTCTGTCTCCTAGCGACAGCCTATCCCTCGGCAATGCCGGGCCATGTGATGAACCCCCTACCAACTCACCCCCCCTATACACACCTCCCTTTGCTACTCAGCTTACCTTTTACACTACAAGAAGAAGAAGAAGAAACGGAGCTGCATTTTTTCAACTTTACATTTTTATTGTATTACCATAAAATATTGGTGAGAGCACGGCATCGGCATTCATATCTGAGGAATTTGATTGTGGCGGTGATTATGCCACGTTTAGACTTGTTAATCCGCAGCCGCGTGAGGGAGAAGAAAGTGTGTGTGTGTGTGTGTGTGTGGGGGGCAGAGGTAGAGGCGAGATGATAATATTTGCTTTTGGATATTAGTTTTTCCCCCTATTAGATACAGGACACAGAAAGTTATAAATGGTGCACACTAGTAGGGTGGAAAAGGCACAGGAGAGTGTGGAGAATAAGCTCTTAACATGCAAATGGTCTACGTGGTTATCTGATGGTCCACTGGGTAACAGATGGCTGTTTTGGTTTGGTTGGTTTGGAGAAGCCGTTACAGTTCCTCGTCTGGTTTCTGTTCTTTTGAAAGTGAGCACTTTCTTTCCTGAACAGACACACGGAACAATCGATGTGTCCTAATTGTGGTTGTATGTATTGGCTAAGGTTTAGCCATTCAGCCATGAAAAGTAAACCCACGGCCTTTCCATGTATTGAACTTGGAAAAAAGGTGAAACACCTCCAACTGTGAAAGTTCCCTTTCTACTTTTCCTATTCCAAACACAGGACAAAACTTTTTTGTTCAGAACACAAAACAGAGTAAGAGTCTACTCGCAAAAAACATCTTTCTCGATTACATTGTTCTAGTGCTCGTCAGGAGCCGAAATCGCAATTCAAATTCCAAATAATGGCACAGCCCTAGATAAAAGTAGCCCCGTCCTTCTGCTAGTACAGGTCCTGTTGGGTAAGAATGAGCTGGTCAGCAGGTTGACTTTGATAGGCTTGGTCTGGTGACGGTGATGCTGTCACAAGCTCGCCCCCATTTCCCACTGGGCACATCTTGTGCTGCATTCCGGTTTTGTTCCGTGCTCCGCCATAGCCATACCACACAGCGTCTTGCTGCCCAACTTGCAGAACATAAGTTCTTTACAGAACATTCCTGTGTTTATTAAGCTAGCATCGACCTTCCACTCCACGCACTCCTGTAATCAACCTCCATGCCTTTCCTTTTCTGGCATTGTCCTGCTAAAAGGGATCTGTGATGATTTATTATGTTTTTCCACCTCCAAGATGAATGTCTCATTGTCCGTGGAGTTGTAGAGGAGAGTTATGTGATATTTTGTCCAAACAGCCCGCATCTTGCATTAAAAAATAGACTTGGAGCCCCACTGCACGCGCGCTTGTGGGATGCGCCGTGACGCTGGTGGTGGAATATCAAGCATTGACCAGAATGCCCGCAATTGAACGCAGCACAGATGAGCCTGGTGGAAAAATAGGGGTCAGCATGGCTACCGACAAAAAGGTATTCATCTTCCTGAAAATGCAACAAAATGTCCCTGATAGTTTTCTCAACAAACTTAAAGATGACAAGGTAAAAGTTCAGTGATTTCATGCTGTGAATGTGAAATATTACCAAGTAACCTTTTTTTTCTAGCCTTAGATTGGTTTCTCTTGAGAGAGATATACCTTTAGCGCGCTTTCATGAAAAGTATCTCGTGCTTACGAGAAGACGAAATTCTAATTCTCACTTTAGTGGCTCCATACATTTCCAGGTTTCCAGTGGTTAAGGCTAGAAAGGATACAGCTAAGGCGACAACAGTTAAATTTAGGAAAAATACTGTGTTTTGGAAGACTCCAGTGGAACAAACTTGCATTTCCTAAGTGAAAGAATTCAAATTACTTGCATTTGCAATTACATTAGATTATATTTAGCGATATTTGGCGTCATTTTCCGTAACTTCTGGTAGCTACTTCCACAGCCATTCTAACCACAAGCATTACCAGTTCTGTTTTGTCTTTGGCTCTTTGTTTGACGGTCTGTCAGTTTGGGGGTATCGCAAAACATGTAACCATATTTCAATGACATTTGGTGGAGAATCAAAGCGTGAGTCATTTAACTAATTATTAGTTGTATGTGTAGGTATCTCCTAACAATTGTTTAAATAATTTAAGAGTGGCAATTCGTAAGTATTTTTGCTATTTTCTCATGAACTACTGCACTTACTAGAATGAAGCATGGCCCACAATTGTCTACCAATTTGTGCACTTTGGATCTACATGCACATTTCTATTATTAAAATCCCAAATATAAAGGGCTTTGTAGCCTTAGTGGAGGCGGGCGCTCAGTGAACCCTAACTAGTTTTAATTCTGTCATTTACCTGACTTATTAATAACACCAAGCGGTAATATCGGAACACCACACACACATTGATACCCCGCTGTGTGATGCTTACAAAGTGATGGAACAAGACCAGGAGAGAGAATGGCTTTCATTTCACTCTGTCCTTGTTCTTATTCCTTTGTCTTACATTCTTCTGTTCTCATTCGCTTTGGATTTAGTTGTTTTTATTGACTAGCGCTGCTGTTCCCTTGTCATTATTTCTACCTTTTCCCTCTCTCTCATCCCTCTCTTTCATCACCCCCCTTCCTCCCCTCCACTGACATTGTAATGTTACTGCACACGACTTTATCTCGCCTGAAAAGGTGAAGCCATGAATGATCTCTCCAATTTAAAAGCACTCAACCCTCACGCCGCCTGAAATGAATATTTTGCATATATTCATGCAACAATGATTCAATTTGAGGATATTATTTGCAAACAGTGGCTGAATTCTCTGCAGCATTAATATTGGAGCGGGCGGAGAGGCCGATATCAGCCGGGGATGAAAAATGTATTTATTCTGACATCTTTAGAATGAACCGGCGCGATTAATTAAAAAAGTAAACAATAAAGAGGCAGAGTCAGATGGAAAAAAAGAGAGATGGAACAAGGTTCAGTGACAATTTGTTTTCTCTGCGCTGCATGTTGGAGCCGTTTAGGCCGCTGTTTGACATTGGAACATGACTTTGATACTACCCGATGGTGCTGTAGTCGAGACCACCTAAACCTTCACCAAGACCAGAGTGTGTCGAGGTTGAGACTTTGAGGGTTTGAGACCGAGTCACATGGCCGCGGGATCATACCACATACCGCGCTGCATCCATCTATCACAACGCTCCAGAAACGGGGGGAAAAATTATCCGCGGGTCACGCAGGATAGAAGCACAAAGCAAGGACAATGGTACAGAATAGGCCTCAACAAGCTGAAATACTAACCAACAAAAAGGGTATAAAACATCCCTGAATTACATTAAATCAAATCAAAAGTTAGCTGCCTTGTCGTCTGTTGCTAGCAGGGTCGCTGTGGGAGTAATAACTTTCAGTTACAGTTGCTGAGTTTTCTGACTCAGGTCTATTAGACTTTTTTTTTTTTTTTTTTTATTGAAGGAATTGCACAATACCGGTTACATATTTCAAACAATACCTTTCCCTTCAGTTTTTCTTTTCTAATAAACAGGAACAAGATTAGCCTCACCCACCCTTCCCATACCACTCTTGGCAGTTGGCAGTGCGTTTACACCACCACCAAAAAAATAATAATAAGAAGAAGAAGAAGAAAAAAAAATACAAAATAAGAATGAAAAAAAATGCATCAAAATTACTTCAAACTTACAAAACAAGTACAAGTAAACTAACAATAAAAGGTGTCTCATACTTCAGGCAGTACTTTAAGATTCTCAAAATATGTCACAAAAGGTTGCCATTAAGTACAATTTCTGGACTGAACTTTTCAATGTGAATTTGATTTTTTTCTAGTTTAAGAAAAAATAAAACATCACTTAACCAAATTGTCTATATCAATAAGATCCTACGACGGGCAAGAAGTGTTGTAAAGGCAACAATGTCCGATTGGACCCGAGTTAAATTTAAGCTCTCATTTGAAATACCAAATATTGCAATCAACGGGCAGGGCTTCATTTTAATTTTTATGACTTCTGATAAAGTTTGGAAAACAGATGACCAAAATTGATTTAGACGGGGGCACAACCAAAAGGTGTGTGTTAAATCAGCTGGAGAGAGGGAACATCTATTACAACTCCTGTCCGTTCCCGGATATGTATCTGCTAACCTAGCCCTACTGAAATGAGCCCTATGCACTACTTTAAACGAATGAGCTACACAACTTTAAAATTCAAATTACATGTAATTGTAATGAAAATGAGTAGTTTCATATCAATAATCAATTCATTAAAATAAATAAATGTAATTTTTAATTATGGTTGTAGTTTGACTACCTTTCACTAAGCGGGTGCTGCAGCACCCTCCAAACCATAGTACCATAGTTACCATAGTATCTCACCTTATCATGGTCATTGCATTTCTGTGAGTGATTTTTATTCTTAATTTTTGTGTGATATGTGTGTTATGGTTGTCATGCTACAGGATGCCTAAAATGTCCTTCGGGATGAATCAAGTATCTATCTATTTATCTACCCCTAGTTCCCGCGGCCATGCCGCGTCAAGACCGAGACCAGACCTGTGCCAGACAGCCAGAGCTTCTGTACAAAGTGTGTACAAAAGGGGCAGGGAGACGGAGTTTTACAATAACACGTTTTAAATTAGATATATGTCAAGTTATTGGTTGCGTTTGTAGGTTTTAACATTAGCATTAATCAGACAATGCACAGGCAATTTAGTGATATCCCTGCTGTTGTGGTCTTGGCCGGTCTTGAAATTAAATCCAGAGTCCTCTTTATTCAAGACTGAAACAAAACTGAAAAAAAAGTCTTTCTTAGAAAGACTCGTTTTCAGAGGCAAACTCTCCTTTTGAGTGTAAACAAAGGGTAAAAATTAAGGAAAATGTCTCCATTTGTCAAAACAACTACAGTGAGGAAAATAAGTATTTGAACACTCTGCTATTTTACAAGTTCTCCCACTTAGAAATCATCGTAGGTGCATGTCCACTGTGAGAGATATAATCTAAAAAAAAAAATCCAGAAATCCAATGTATGATTTTTTTACTATTTATTTGTATGATACAGCTGCAAATAAGTATTTGAACACCTGTTTATCAGCTACAATTCTGACCCTCAAAGACCTGTTAGTCTGCCTTCAAATTGCGATTTCTGGATTTTTTTTTTTTAGATTATGTCTCTCACAGTGGACATGCACCTACGATGACAATTTCAGACCCCTCCATGATTTCTAAGTGGGAGAACTTGCAAAACAGCAGGGTGTTCAAATACTTATTTTCCTCACTGTATGTATTTGTAAACAGGGCCCAAGACCGATCGAGTACTACAATACTAATACCTGAAATTTTTTTTTGGGGACTTGTTGCAAAACACTGGGGTAAAATTATTTGCCTGATGTTTTTTCCAATTGATAAGGAAAACAGAACCCTCATGAGTTTGCAAGCGCTTCTTGCACATTAATTCCCTTTTATTCATTTAAATGAGGCAGAAATTAGGAATTATTTCAACTAAAATTAAAGGAATATATGTTAATGCATAATCACAGACTGGAATATGTATATGTCAACTTTTACTCAACACTATTTCAAAACCACTTCAATGTTTTTTTTTTCAAATGCTATAAAATTGAATAAGACACCCCAAAATTAATGAAAATAGAGATTTGTACTTGCCATGGAGCGTTGTGTGGGGTCAATCATGTTATTTTAGGTCATTACAATTGGGACTATTAATATAGGAAAACGGGTCCATTTGACCCGAGGACAACATGAGGGTTAAAAAAGGAACTTATTTGAATAAGGTGCATTTAGTACAGGTTTATTGTAAGGTACCTGAGCATTAAGGAGCCTAATAATGGCAGGGTATAAGTACTGATACATATGTGGGATATTTTGCCCATGAAACTTGGAACTCTCTTTCCAGAGGGCAGCAGTAGGAAGAGGGACCAGGCTACAGATGGGATGGTGTGTCCTATATTTTTGGATGCGGCGTGCACTAACTTCTCCAACTGCTTCCTCTATGAAGAGGTGGAGTTACCATACCAGGCAGCAATGGAGAAGACTAGCACACTAGGGAGCTTTGGATACCTAGCTACATCAAACTTCCTGAGCTGGCGCAGAAAGTGAAGCCTCTGGTGGGCTTTGCTTATAATGAGGTTGGTGCTGACCTCCTCCTTCAGGGACTGACATATGTGGACAAACAAGTGTAATATTACCACTCAGAGGCATAAGCACTAATAAAAATCACAAACAATCTGCAACAATATATGAATAGCAAACCCTGGTAGAGACGTCTTTAAACAAACTCTCGCCCGTCCGTGACAGGAGAAGTTTACAACACGGCACAATTAGTCTCTGAGCTAATTCTCAGGTTCTGCCCAGTTATGTGCTCGGCAGCGGTTGAGGGAGATGGGGATTAAAGCTGGTCCACAAGTGAGCGTCTTCTGTAAACTAACATCTGTTCCATGTTTTCTCATGGTGAGCTCCCTCAGATTGGGAAACACAGTGAAGGAAGTGCAGTAGTTCCATCTGAACAGCACAGAGAAAAAGAGTCATACAAGGGTTAGCGCTTCTTAAAGTCCCAGTGTGTGTGTGCAGTAGCAGACAATGTGGCAGATGTTAAGCCTGGCCATTCCACTACTGCAGCTGACTACATATACTACATTATATTATAATTTCTACACAGGCAGAAATTGCAGGGGGGTCAGGGACCTCCCCATCTGAGGGTTGTCCCCCTTTACAAATACCATTAAAACCACACTGTGTGCTATACATACATATATACTGTATGTATGAGGAAAAACAGTGAGGAAAATAAGTATTTGAACACCCTGCTATTTTGCAAGTTCTCCGACTTAGAAATCATGGAGAGGTCTGAAATTGTCATCGTAGGTGCATGTCCACTGTGAGAGACATAATCTAAAAAAAAAAAATCCAGAAATCACAATGTATGATTTTTTAACTATTTATTTGTATGATACTGCTGCAAATAAGTATTTGAACACCTGTCTATAAGCTACAATTCTGACCCTCAAAGACCTGTTAGTCTGCCTTCAAAATGTCCACCTCCACTCCATTTATTATTCTAAATTAGATGCACCTGTTTGAGGTCATCATAGAGGGGTCTGAAATTGTCAGACATTGTTGACAATGACCCGAAGTACACAGCCAGGATAACCAAGGAGTGGCTCTGTAAGAAGCATATCAAGGTTCTGGCGTGGCCTAGCCAGTCTCCAGACCTAAACCCAATAGAGAATCTTTGGAGGGAGCTCAAACTCTGTGTTTCTCAGCGACAGCCCAGAAACCTGACTGATCTAGAGAAGATCTGTGTGGAGGAGTGGGCCAAAATCCCTTCTGCAGTGTGTGCAAACCTGGTGAAAAACTACAGGAAGCGTTTGACCTCTGGAACTGCAAACAAAGGCTACTGTACCAAATATTAACATTGATTTTCTCAGGTGTTCAAATACTTATTTGCAGCTGTATCATACAAAAAAATCATACATTGTGATATCTGGATTTTCTTTTTTGATTAGGTCTGTCACAGTGGACATGCACCTACGATGACAATTTCAGACCCCGCCATGATTTCTGAGTGGGAGAACTTGTAAAATAGCAGGGTGTTCAAATACTTATTTTCCTCACTGTATGTATATATATATATATATATATATATATATATATATATATATATATATATATATATATATATATATAAAAACACCTAGTGGGCCATGTCTGTGTCTGTGTGTGTGAGCTTTACAGAAGTTCTCTGTGTGAATCAGTTTCCTGTGTTATTAGTCTCGATCCACTCTAATGATGGTCCCACTGGAGCGCTACTTCACTCACACACACACACACACACAAGCTGAAAGCCAGCCTGCGTTGAGTGCGGCAGATATGAGAGGCTGCGGTTTCATATGCGAACATATGCATGTAAATTCCATCATTTATGGCATTATCTGGTGGAGGTATTGTCTCTCCAACATAATGTATGACTGCCAGGGAAACATGAAAGAGACAGAGAGAAAAAAGAGGGGCTCATATGCATGCAGAAAAACGATACGCTGTAACATATAATGACTGTCCCCTATGTGGGAGAAGAAACAGGGAGGCAAATGAGAAAGAGAATTAGAGGAGAGTGAGAAATAGTGAGACAGAGGAAGAGAGAGATGAGAGAAAGAGAGAGGGAAATTGGAGAGGCATGGAGAGAGCAGCAGAGAGAATTAGGAAGGGTGGAAAAAGAGAAAAATAGGGCTCAACTGATTTGGCACTTTCCAAGCTGAACACAAATTTTGTTTTTGATTAAAGATTGCTTGTGTTTTACACCAGATTGACCAATTTCAGACTTGTAAAGGTGTGAAAGCCAGCACTGTATCACATCAGGGGTGGACAACACTGAACGGAGAATATCGGGTTTTTAAAACCAAGCACTTAGAAATATTGGTCTATTCCAGGAATATATTGGGTAAACAATGGGATAAGGAAATATGTGCAAGACAAAAAGGTGACTATGCACTGTGGAAAACTGGGAAGGGTATATATCATAGAAGCATATAACAAAAAGAAATCTGTGTCTGTCTGTGTGTGTGTGTGTGTGTGTGTGTGTGTGTGTGTGTGTGTGTGTGTGTGTGAGCACCACAGATGTGTATCATACTGCAAGTAGTGTGTGTTTTGTGTGTGTATTCTAGGCCTGAATAAAGACAAAGACGGTGTCTGGCTTTGAAAAACAGCCAGGTAGGGGAATATGACTAGCTCAGCCTTTAGAAAGATCCTGGAGAGAGAGAGAGAGAGAGAGAGAGAGAGAGCGCTGTCCTTTATTCAGGTTCAGTAAGACAAATATATATCCACATTTAATGGCAAAAAGGTCACTATAATCTTCAATATGCACTTAGTATATGCATGGGGTAGTAAGTGGTTTGAACACTAAAACGGATATACTGTATATAGTGTGTATATATAGGCCTGAATTCCCAAAAAATACTAAAAAAAAAGTCTGAAACTATACATAAGCATGAATCTAACATTATTTGTAAAGATAAATCTTTTTGTTTATTTACACAACATTGATGATAGGCTTGCGGGCACGCAAAGAAACACAGTGGGCCTGTGGCGAAAAGTTGAGACCGACCCAACTTTTGGAGAAACGCAACCCCACGTCACACTGCGGTGGCCAATCATGTAATCGGAGATCAGACTTGTCGGTGTGTTTTGAGCTCTGGTTTAAGACGGTGTGAGAATCCTGTACAGTAAACAGGAAACATCACTGCCTCTATTGATGCCACACGGAAGTTTTAACACTGTTGTCATGTAAAGACTTTTGATGTCAGTTAAAAATGTGTGTTCTTGTTTGAATTGAACTTTTGTCGCAGCATCCCAGTGAACCTTGCCACTGAGTCAGCATGCTTAATAGTAGAGCACTGGAGTGGAAACAGCTGTCATTATTTAATGTCATTGATTACCCCTGTAGTCCCTTGCTATAACATGCCAAAATAAAAAAAATAAAAAGTGTTGACTGTGAGGTTCAATGCCAGCGGTAATGATAAATATACAGTTGATTTGAACGTGTCATGAACCTGAGTTTTTGTTAAAGGTCCCATGGCATGAAGATTTCACTTTCATGAGTTACAGTGAGGAAAATAAGTATTTGAACACCCTGCTATTTTGCAAGTTCTCCCACTTAGAAATCATGGAGGGGTCTGAAATTGTCATCGTAGGTGCATGTCCACTGTGAGAGACATAATCTAAAAAACAAATCCAGAAATCACAATGTATGATTTTTAATCTATTTATTTGTATGATACAGCTGCAAATAAGTATTTGAGCACCTGAGAAAATCAATGTTAATATTTGGTACAAAAGCCTTTGTTTACAATTACAGAGGTCAAACGCTTCCTGTAGTTTTTCACCAGGTTTGCACACACTGCAGAAGGGATTTTGGCCCACTCCTCCACACAGATCTTCTCTAGATCAGTCAGGTTTCTGGGCTGTCGCTAAGAAACACAGAGTTTGAGCTCCCTCCAAAGATTCTCTATTGGGTTTAGGTCTGGAGACTGGCTAGGCCAGAACTTTGATATGCTTCTTACAGAGCCACTCCTTGGTTATCCTGGCTGTGTGCTTCGGGTCATTGTCATGTTGGAAGACCCAGCCTCGACCCATCTTCAATGCTCTAACTAAGGGAAGGAGGCTGTTCCCCAAAATCTCGTAATACATGGCCCCGGTCATCCTCTCCCTTAAACAGTGCAGTCGCCCTGTCCCATGTGCAGAAAACACCCCCAAAGCATGATGCTACCACCCCCATGCTTCACAGTAGGGATGGTGTTCTTGGGATGGTACTCATCATTCTTCTTCCTCCAAACACGGTTAGTGAAATTATGACCAAAAAGTTATATTTTGGTCTCATCTGCCACATGACTCTCTCCCATGACTCCTCTGGATCATCCAAATGGTCATTGGCAAACTTAAGACGGGCCCTGATATGTGCTGGTTTAAGCAGGGGAACCTTCCTTGCCATGCATGATTTCAAACCATGACGTCTTAATGTATTACCAAAATTAACCTTGGAAACAATGGTCCCAGCTCTTTTCAGGTCATTCACAAGCTCCTCCCGTGTAGTTCTGGGCTGATTTCTCACCTTTCTTAGGATCATTGAGACCCCACGAGGTGAGATCTTGCATGGAGCCCCAGTCCGAGGGAGATTGACAGTCGTGTTTAGCTTCTTCCATTTTCTAATGATTGCTCCAACAGTGGACCTTTTTCACCAAGCTGCTTGGCAATTTCCCCGTAGCCCTTTCCAGCCTTGTGGAGATGTACATTTTGTCTCTAGTGTCTTTGGACAGCTCTTTGGTCTTGGCCATGTTAGTAGTATCAGTAATCTTACTGATTGTATGGGGTGGACAGGTGTCTTTATGCAGCTAACGACCTCAAACAGGTGCATCTAATTTAGGATAATAAATAGAGTGGAGGTGGACATTTTGAAGGCAGACTAACAGGTCTTTGGGGGTAAGAATTGTAGCTGATAGACAGGTTTTCAAATACTTATTTGCAGCAGTATCATACAAATAAATAGTTAAAAAATCATACATTGTGATTTCTGGATTTTCTTTTTTAGATTATGTCTCTCACAGTGGACATGCACCTACGATGACAATTTCAGACCCCTCCATGATTTCTAGGTGGGAGAACTTGCAAAATAGCAGGGTGTTCAAATTCTTATTTTCCTCACTGTATTTTAATATTAATATGAGTTCCCCCAGCCGGCCTATGGTCCCTCAGTGGCTAGAAATGGTGATACAGAGGCCCTGGGTATCCTGCTCTGCCACTGAGAATAGTCGTATGATTTTCAGTTGAGAGAAGGGCAGGGACGAACCGTTGCAGCGCCCGAGCACATGTGTGTTTGAGAGGGAGAGAGAGTGGAAGAAAAGGTGGGTTAGGCTATTGCACACAATGTTTCTGTAAGTTATTAACACCTTGTCACTGCTTGACCCTCGGTGGGTTGACTCGCGAATCAATAATGAGTGTAGTCCCGCCATGCTGGCATCCGGCTCGGCGATGGTACAGCTCTGTGACTACCTCCACTGCTGGCTTACAGGCACAAGAACTCTTTCCTAACTTTCACACAGACGGCGAGATGGATTAAGGGTGGTGCCCAACAGTCCCGTCTTGAACTGGCTGTGTGAAAGGGGCTTTAGACTCAGAAAAAGCAGTTTTCTGAAGAGTTAGGGCTCCTTCGCACCAACAAAAGGAGAGGGTTAGTGATAGTTTCCTGCACGGGACTCTCACATGGCCTTAAAACTGTCTGACAAATCTGATTACTGGTACATTACGTTTCTCTAAAAGTTAAATGACTCAACTTTTCGGCCCTTTCGTTTTTTTTTTTTTAAAGGCTATCCTATGTGGACCCCGCCGCCACAGCCTAAACACATAACCCCTTTGAAAATGAATAACGGCGAGTATGAGCACTGTAATTTCCATTTTTATGGATGAAATAAACTTGACTTGACTTGACTTGAATGGGAAGACCTGCGTTTTCGCCACACAGGCGTTGTGAATGCAGCCGTAGGCTCAATTTGTCTTGACTCTTTAATGCACCACCAAAACATCAACTCCCATTCTGATTGTCCACACACTTACAGCGCAAGCTCCAGGTTCTCTCTCCCTCGACGGAGCACCTGGAACAAGCATGCGAGCCTGACATGTTTGCCGGTGTTTACCACTGTGTATGGCACGGTTCACAGTTTGGACTGTCATTCATACTTACACTGTAAATATGGGGAGCAGTGTAGTGGAAGGGATCTGAAAATGACTCCGCCTCGTGCCTCGGTGACGAAATTAATAAACGGAGGCATGGGAGCGGAACGAGTTTTGACAATGCAAGTCTCTCTCCCCTTTCTATCTCGTCACATCCCTTTCTTCTCAGCCCTGCTGTCCTATTTTCCTCTGCCTCTCTCTCGAATGGTGGCCTAATAAGGCTCAATTACACTGAGGTTCTTTCATTCATTATAGGCACGGGCCCCGGCTTCTCTTTGTGGACACCTAATAAAAACTAACGCAGGGAAATAGCCGGGGCCTGGGCTCACTTATGAACCCGTTAATAACCAGGGTGCGGCTGGCGTTATGAAAACAGCTTTCTCAGCAGCCTGTCTGGCCGCCACAACACAAACACACAATGGTGATGGGGAAAAAAGAGGGGGCTCGCGCTCTACTTAGCCTCTGAGACAATGCTTCGGCGAAAGACAAGCACCGGCAATTAGCGCATCCACAGCGTTGGGGTAACCCTATACGTCTTTGTCTGTTTCAATCACGGGGAGACGCCACTCATGGTAAGAATTAGGCCGAGGATGCCATCAATTTCCCTTTAACCTGTTTTATATTGCTCTGTGTAGGTGAATGCATGATAGATTGTTTTTGTCAGCCTATTAAAAAAGGGACGCCGGGTGCGTTAACGGCAAATGTTGGAACATACCCGTTGGGTCTAGAGTTGCTTGGATGTGTGTTTGCATTGTGTTTGGATAGAGAACAAAATATGCTCATTCTCACGATTGATGTCCCCCCCGTTGCTCAACTCCTCTCCCATGACAGAGCTTGATATCTAATGAAAATCACACTCTATACCACAAAAAGCCATTCAGCTTGCTTCTGTCCATAACATCATTGCTGGATTTCCCCCATCCGCCCACTTCCTCCACACCATCCCCACACAGCTCAGCCTGCCCTCCCAGAGACTGTACACTGTCATTGGGAATCAGACGGACAGGCTCTTTATGGCGGTCTTTATGACTCCGACTGAAATAACTGTATTCCCCGGTGGGAGATAGAGTGGTGGAAGGAAATGTAACTGTATACATTTACTACAGCGGGCGAAGGAGGGAGAGCATACGTAAGCTGAGCGATGTCCCACACTGGTCAATCAGAAGGGGCTGTATTCATGCAAAACACCCTCCCATTCCTTCTTGTCCTCTATCTCTCTCATAAAGCTTTCTTGTTTCAGGCACGTTTCATCTGTCCATCTCTCTGTGTCTTTGTCCATCCTCTCTCTCTCTCTCTCTCTCTCTCTCTCTCTCTCAGGTTTAAACCAGGAGCCGTGGCAGAGATTGCCGTCCGAGGGTTGTCTTGCGAGATGAAAGATGGCACGGCTGTGGCGCTTCGAGGACGATCGCACCCTCCGTGACACACACACACACATACACACTCTTTCTCTCACACCCACGTACATCCCGCTCTTTCATTCGCTGCCGAAATGGTCCCTGCCTGGGCTAATTTACATAATACACTTCTGACACCTTTACTTTATTCATCAATCACACCCAGGCAGCTTCTCCAGGTCCGGGCTTTTGTCTGAGCATGTCTGTGGCTGTGTAAGGCTAGGCACAAAAGATTAATTTCACAGCTTTTTTTCCCCCCTCTTCTTCTTCTTCTTCCTCTTCTTCTTATCCTCCCTCTGTCCCTCTTCCTTCTTGTCCTCCTTCTCCTTTTTTGTTCATCCCTCTTTCATTTCACAGATACAAAGCCTGCAGAATGACAGCAGCCAGATAATGAAAACAACAATGCAAGCATTTTTTTCCTCTCTCTCCCTTAACTCAGGCAGGTCGTAGTCCTAGGATCTTCCCGACAGTGTATTATTTCCCTCTTTTTTTCTTGTAACTCCCCCCCACACACAACCACACCAAACACATAGTCTCTCTATCTTGTTCATCCTCTTTCTTGTCTGCACCTCCACCATCTGTTTGCAGTTCTTCTTTTCTGTCTTTCTTCTCGGTCATTCCTCCATACTGTACCTGGGCCGACCAGGAGACAGATTCCCTGTCATTCCTCGTCCCGCTCCCCTCCACCTGTCCAACACAACGTGCTACTTTGGTTTGAGTCTTTTCTCCTTTTTCATGTCTCTTCAGCAAATTTAAAAACCTTATTCGCCAGGGCAGGAGTTTAAATCATGGAGAGAGAAAAAATGAATATAAGAGAAAATGAATCCTGTGTGATTAAAACAATAAACACAGCGCGTTGTTTATTAGTTCCTTTACGTCGTTATCGACCCTGCAAGTGTGCCTCCCATATCAATTATCTGAAATAAATGAAATAGGGCTGGGAACTCTCACGCTTGCTCGTCGATGGAGATGAGAGGGCAACTGTCGCTCAGATATCAATTTTTCAAACAGATGGGTTGTCATGAGGGGCCATATCTCCCTTTCAATTAAAAATCCCAAACAGTCATTGTCTTAATTGTTGTGCAAAAACACACAGATGGGTTTTGTTTTGTGTCCATATCCAAGTCGGAGCCTTTTAGTTTTTCTACTGAAGTTGCTTATTGGCCACCAGTGGAACCGTTGTGGTTGTACCTGACGGCTCCCAGCCCGAGGACAAGCCGCAGAAGCGCAAAACGATATCAAGTATGTGCAATGGGCAGATGTATAGTCCATGATGTAGGTTTATGCAAAGTGTAGAGACCAGAGTGGCCAGTTAGCTCAATTGGTAGAGGGTTATTCCTAAAAGCAGAAGGGCCAGGGTTCGAGTCTGACCTCTAACGGTTTCCTGCATGTCTCCCCCGTCTCTCTCCCTGTCAAATCCGCCGCCATTGCGTCGAGGAGTAACCCTCTACACACGTGCACCTGCTCTACTAACTGAGCCAACCTGGCCAGTCATCAGACTTTAAGCCCAGAGACAGAGAGTATACAGAAGCATACAAGAGCTAGTTTTGGGTTTGAGTAAAGAATGACACTCATCCAGCGTGAGGTTATACCAGTGTTCACGTTTCTCAGGCTAACATGTCTTTTAATCATGTCAGTCCTAATATTCTTTATTCATCTTAGACTGACAACCAAAGTTAGATACAACATTTTAATGTAGCACTGCTAACTGATATTTAGCCATCACTTGACCAAAAAAATCTAAAGTCCTGAGATACGATGGAAAGACACAAACACAACAAGTAGAGACCTCAGGCCAGAGATCTTCAAATTATTGTTTTTTTTGTTCTTTTTTTAAATATGTCTGAAAAATGGAGCCATATTTCAACATTAAGACATGACGTATAAATATATGAATATGTAAAAGGATGTATTTCAATATATTAACAATTCAGTGATTCTTGAGATCAGGGACAAAACAGGTTTTGATTTTCTAAAAAAAAATCTTCATTATTTTAAAAACCAGCATATACATATTTGTTAAATAAGGGTTTGGCTATGTAACCATGTTTTGGAACAACCTCCCAGTTTTTTTTTTTTTTTTTATAAATTAGAGGTTTGCGGGATCAGCACTGGATTTTTGTCAACACCATCAGACACCTAAAAATGTCTATAAAATTATTTTTAATTAAATTAATCACAGATAGTTTGACTCTTAGTGGTTTTTAATTGTCTTAATCACATAAAAATGTTTTTAAATGAATCAGATCACCTTTTAAAAGTTATATTAGTCAATGTTTAATGATTGCGGTTTAGGTTGTATGGATTAATCAATTTATCATTTAATTTCCATAATGAACAGTGATACTTAGAAGCATACAAATTACATAATAACTTTGAAAATGCAACCATTTTATTAACAAATATTCTTGAGGGAACAAAACAGCTCATCTTTACAAACAATAACAACAATATGTCAATCTGACGGAGTTGACAAGGCATCAACGGTGTTGACACAAAACTGACGGTGGTGACAAATTTGTAAGAAACAAAAATATTTCATTCAAAATGACCATTGAAATCTCACAAATATGGTAACATTGAAGATATAAAGAAAACACATTATATAACCAATTTTTCATCTCATGGGAGTAGAGGGACTTTACAAGCAATATAAAAATAAATTAACCCCTTAAAGTCCACAACATCTTCAAATATATGCTGCTTATAAAGTGTATAAACTAATTCAAATCATCCATAGTCAAAATGACAGCTAAACCTTTAAACTATTACTAAACTGTCATAAAAAACATAACATTTGACTTCTCAAGGTAGTTGATGGAGTTTAAACACCAGGCAACAGACGGTTTAAGTGTTCCTCTTCTATGAAATCCATGACCTCTGCTGATATGTTATAGATCTCCCTGGTGCTGCTTGCGGACGGGTGATGATGGCTTATTTAGCTTGACTAGAATATCTGTAAATGGCACAAAGCAGACATCCCGCCGTCCTTGTTTTTTCTGAAAACAAACATTTGGCCCATGAGGGTGAAAAAATTCAACTTGAACATCTTGATGCTCTGGGTCAATTGTTAAGGCTTTAGCCAGCCACCAGTTCTGTTCGTACATGACAACAAGCCAGTCTCCACTTTGAGTATCATCGGGGCTATTCCAGTTGTTGTGCCCTCAGGTTCTCTGCTAGGCTCTTTCTCCATGGCCTCCATCAGCATCGCCAGAGGACTGGGTCCTTCATCTGGGTCCTGAGGGATGCCATCCAAAGTGTGAGTAACAGGACTGAAACACTGGCAAATCTGTGGCTCACTGCAAAAACATGAAATGTTTCTACAATGGATGATGTTCCCTTGAGCTACAACTTGATGAATCTTCCTTGTTCCAGGGATGGATTTCAGGGGTGGCATGAGGAGAGTGTCATAGGACTGAAAATCATCACTGGTAACGTGTGTAGCTTGACACCACTTAGGCTGCTGGACACCATCTCATAAAATGCTCTGCCATCCACAATGTCCCGACCTCTCAGCACAATACTGTCTGCACACCTCTTAACTGTTGCCCCAATGCCATCTGGGGCACCCTTGCCATGTGATGTAGGAAAGAAATTCCACGTTGCATTCTTGAATCCCAGTTGGGGAGGGACAGCACAGAGGAGATGAAAGTTCTTCTTATTTTTATACTGTTTGCTTGGACCATCTGACCAAAAAGTGAACAGTGTTAATCTTTGGAAATCTTGCATGAATGGCTGTCAGGATTTGATCCATATAGGTCCAGATGGCTGCAGCATCCTGGCGCTTGGACTCTGAGACCGTGCAGAATCCTGCCTTTTCATGTTTGGTGTAGAACATGCCTGTATGAAGTGTGAGCTGTGGGAGGTTTTGCCCATAGTGACAGGATTGTACTTCTGAGCTGAATTTACATTTCCAGGCCTCAGAGAAGTCAACATGAACAATAACAGTGGTTTCATCACAATTTGTTATCATGTTCCTGTACTCCTTGGTTTGATTTTGAACTGAGTGGACATGGGTGGTTGTCTCATTTCTTAGTTTGTCTTGGTAGAGAATCATAAGCTCTGAAAGAGTGCCAGTGTGTTTCACAAGTTTGGTGTGAAAGTGAGCTACATCTTATGTTCGCTCCTCAATACGCTTCCACTGCTTCCACTCCACTTGTGTTTTCCCTTGCTCTGGAGAAAGAACTGAACATTTGTTCAGACATCGGGTGCAGGTACGTAAAAGACAAGATTCGTTTGCTGGAGAACAACATACAAGTTGGAAACTCTCTCCAAGTTTGCTGGTTGTTAAAGCATTGAATGACTTCAGGACCTCAAGCATCAGTGTTGCATTCTCATGGGGTACAGACACTGACATGTCTTTTCGGTCTGAGGCTCTTGGAGATGTAATGTGAAATGGGCGCAATGCACAGAAGGGCGAGTAACTAAGTCTAATGTTAGGGTTTTGCTGGACAAATGCAATGTGAAGGTTTTTGCATCGTGTCGGTCAGAATCATCCTTTGACGTTTTTACTTTTTTCCCTGGTAATGGTGTCTTGCTTGTCTGTTGTCATCCTTGCATTGTTTTCCAAAAAACTGTGAACACTAAGGGATATGGTCTGGAGGAACCTAGGCTTCCTTTGTTTTGGTATTTTTCTGTCAGTGTTTTTGTAAGTCAGGCCAAACTCATGAACCCTGTGGATAAGGCGATACTTCTTGAGAATTTGGCCAGACAAAGACAGTTTTGGATGCTGGGATGCAAGTTTGCCTCTTCTGTGGAGTACGAGGAGCATTTCTTCTCAGCTCTGCAGTCATTGCATGGTGGAAGAGCAGTGATCTTTTGATTAAAGGATTTCTGAGTTGGCTCCCTTGAACCATCATCTCTGTTTTGGTTAGAGGTGAGTCCTGTGTCTTCTCATTTTGAATACGTTTTCCACGTTCAAGTCGCTTTCTCAGCTTGTCCCTCTCTTTTTGTACTTGTCAAGTTTGACTTTCAGTGCTTTAATCTCTCTGGAGTGTCTTTTTCTAGTTTTGCATCTTTCCCTTACACCAGCAACTAGCTGTCTACTACTCATTGGCTCCTCAAAACTGATGTCCAAAGGACTCTGTGGTGGGGTGTCTACATGCTGGCCTTCCTGTGCCTTGTTCTTGCGTTCTCTTGACTCTTTCTGTGCTTGTTTCCAAAACCTTCTCTTATACCTCTTTTCTCTTTCATCCAAATCACAGATGTTTTTTATTTTGCCCTCCTTCACCCTATTTCTCCATCTTTCCCTCTCATTTCTAAGCAACTCTTCTTTCAGCTCAGGCTGGCTATCAATTTTTTTTCGCCTTCTTTTTGATACTCCCTATTCCTTCTCTTTCGTTCCTCCACTGATAGCTTCTCCCTAGCCATTCTAGCCTGAAATGCATACCATTATGCGGTCAGTATACATTTCTGATGGATAAGCATAAGCTGCAAATGATGGGTAATCATATGCAACACCTTATTACATATCAAGTACTCGAGGCTATGAAAATGAGATTCAATTCAAAACATGAAGCTATATGGCAATTGGTTGAAATTCAACACATAAAACTGAGCAACAGTAATATCAAATGTTTGGTAAGTAATATCATTGAAGTAAACTACACTAAAATGAGGAATAATGCACATAATGGCATTTGTCAACACCGTCTTAGAAAGTGTCAACACCGTCAGACACAAATCCCTGATGGTGTTGACATCTGACGGAGTTGACAAAATACCATGTTTCCTCTCATAACACATGTGCTTCTCACAGGAGCCATCTTGTTTGTCATTCATTGCTTGTAACCTTTATACTTTACTTAAATTAAGCATTTATAACAGAAAATATCATACAAATCTTACATTACATTGTTTATGGTGTTGACACACTATGGTTGTGACATGCAAAGTATTAACAAGTAGGTATAAAATTAAAAGAATATTAAAAACTTACCAGAGCTAGAGTGGTCTCATGGCATTTGAAAGAACAAGGAAGTGATAAAGGGGTCCTCAGAGTTTTAGCTGCCCTCAATAATTCCTGATTTTTTTTTTATTTAAAAAAAGGTCTGACGGTGTTGACAAAAACCCAGGACACAAGTTAAAACGTCTTAAAACTACATTAAAATCAGTTTTTCAGTTGTAACATTTGATTCTCATTAAATTAATTACTGAACTACTTACACATAATAAATATAACATTTAATTTAAAATTACTTTTAATTGTTTTTAAGCTATTGTAATGTAATGACACCTGCTTCCGGACAAGGGTTTTTACAGACACTGGTCACATATCATATCATTTAGAATTAAAAATATTTATAAAACAACATGAAATAATATTTAGTTGTGCTTTCATTATCCTTTTTAGTCTTCTGGTTAAGAGTATGTGTAATATTAAGTAAATATTTTACCCACAAACTGTGTTTTATCTGGTGGACATGTTTTGTCCCTGATCTCAAGAATCACTGAATTATTATTGCAATAGCTTAGTATTGGATGCACTATAAAAAAGTAAAGGATTTAGGCCGCCCTCCACATTATTGTAGAACCAGTTTAATATGCATCTCAATTTTATATAATTTATGTAGTAAGGGGTCCCTGCTCTGTCTCTCTTAAATCTGCGGGGTCCTTGGCTTGAAAAACAGTGAAGACCCCTACCTCAGGCCACTTACATAGGCTATGGCGTACAGTAAGCGGAAGCATAAATCCAAGCCTGAGGAGAAGCCTGGGTTCTGCAGTGGCTCTGACCCGTAGGTCATTGGAAACCAGCAAAGAGACTGCACACCTGGGTGTAAGAGCGCTCCCTCGACCCTCAGTCTTGCACCCTTCAGCCGACCCCCCCCCCCACACACACATATAGACACGCACTTCTCACACTGTGTGGCATCTGAACCCAGCCAACGGGATAATTAGCCCCAGAGGCCAGTTTAACAGGATGGAAAGCTGCATTTCAGTGAGTCTTCTGCACCAAATAGCAGTGGAGCTGTGTTGCTTGTTGACCCCTTGCTTGCTTGCTTACTTCCCACTACAGTTTTGTCTGCGAGAGTCCAAACATGATCCTTTTAGTTCTTATAGTTTTAATAGAGAGCAAAGATCAGGACCACGGAAACCCGAAGAAAGATCAGGGTAGCGTGCTGATGCAATTATCCTTCTAAAGTGATTCTCTGTCCTGACCTTTATCATACTGAAGAAATAATATCTCGCCAGTCATCAGACTTTATGCCCACAGATAGAGAGCGGGCAAAAGGAGGACCGACATCATCTAAGAGCTAGTTTTGGGTTTGAGTAAAAAATGAGACTTATCCAGCGCGAGTTCACGAGTACCAGTGTTCACGTTTCTCAGGCTATTATGTCTTTTAATCATGGCATTCCTAATATTATTTAAAGCTAGATACACTATTATGCTAGCTGATTCTGAGCCATCACTTGACAAAAATCTGCAATATGCATATTTTATTTATTACTCCTTGTTGCTTCCTACTGTGCAATATGTCATTTATATTCATCTGTAAATCTGTATAAATATAATTTTTTTTTGGACCTGTCTGTTTATAATAAGAGTGTTTATAGAAGCAGCTGGGATGAGGATCGGCCCCTCTAAATCTGAGGCCATGGTTCTCAACAGGAAACCGATGGAGTGCTTTCTTCAGGTAGGGAATGAGGGAATGACTCCTTACCCCAAGTGAAGGAGTTTAAATACCTTGGGGTCTTGTTCGCGAGTGAGCGGACAGTGGAGCGTGAGATTGGTCGGAGAATCGGCGCAGTGGGTGCGGTATTACATTCAATTTATCGCACTGTTGTGACGAAAAGAGAGTTCCTGCCCTCACCTATGGTCATGAAGGCTGGGTCATGACCGAAAGAATGAGATCCAGGGTACAAGCGGCTGAAATGGGTTTCCTTCGTGTTGAAAAGAGCCAGTTGAGGTGGTTTGGGCATCTGGTAAGGATGCCTTCTGGGCGCCTTCCTAGGGAGGTGTTCCAGGCACGTCCAGCTGGTAGGAGGCCTCTGGGTAGACCCAGGACTAGATGGAGGGATTATATCTGAAACCTGGCCTAGGAACGCCTCGCGATCCCCCAGTCGGAGCTGGTTGATGTGGCTCGGGAAAGGGAAGTTTGGGGTCCCCTACTGGAGCTGTTGTTTATAGTGTACATGTTACTGTTATTATTCTATTTCCTATTCTATTTCTTATAATACTTTTTTAGATGTTGTTCCTATGTCTATTTAATGTGCATTTGTATTATTCTGATTTTTTCTTTCGAGCTGCTGTAACAAGGGAATTTCCCCAATTGTGGGATTAATACATCTATTTGATTCTATCTTAGAAATTTTCTGAACATGATGGATTCAAGTTTGGGACCACATAGGAATCCTGCAGAATTAATAATAATACATTTTATTTATAATGCCCTTTACATTTCAAATGAAATCCCAAAGTGCTACATTAACAAGGGGTTAAAACAGTTCCCAGAGTAAACAAAGTCAACAAGTATCAATAAAACATCATAAGACTAAAATTAAAACTATGACTGTTAAAAAGCCTTTTGAAATAGGAATGTCTTTAGGCTCTTCTTAAAATTGATATTTAGTAGCTGAAAAAGGAGTTTGTACAAACAGTACGCACTTGAGTTGTACAGGACCACTGGCAACTCAAAGAGCTTTACCATTTACTTTAATGATTGAACTGAGCAAAGTCTGAAACACATTCCAATGTAATGGGCACTCAGATGGTGTGAGTCTGCCGTTTCTTTGAAAATCACTCCAAACTGATGAACAACCGAAACGTTCGTCACACTTCCCACTTCTCCAAGCAGGTGTTTAAAAGTCTGGGTTAACACCCTACCACCACACACACAACACACTCACTCATCCTTTCCCCAACGCCCCGGTCCCTCCCCTCCATTTCTCCCTGTAGAAAATTAACACTCGCCTCCCACCCCAGGTGGCGAGGGGAGGGGCAGCAGGAATGGAGAGGCGGAGAGGGCGGAGGAGTGTCGAGAGCCTGATTTATCTGAGCCTGTCAGGCCCTGAGAGGCCTCAGTGGGTGTTTGTGTTTGTTTGTGTGTGTGTGTGTGTGTGTGTGTGTGTGGGGGGGGAGAGAGAAGTGTCTCTCCCACCTTGGCCCCTGGGTTGGCACAGCGGAAGCCCCTCTGTCTCATTGTCTCATTAGGATGTGTTTGTCTGTGCGTGTGTGTGTTATGGGGGGTGCAACAGTGTGACAGTTCAAAGTGACATTCACACTCCCTTCTTATTCTCCTGTCCTCCCTCTCACTTTTACACACACAGGACACACACACACACGAAAAAGCGTGGAAAAGGTGTCAATATGTGGCCTTAGTCTTGATGCCTAAGATGACCCACCAGCATGTTGCGTTTGTTCTACTTTTTTTCCTCACTAAAACCAAAGATTTCATACTCACAATGCGGTAAATAATCTATACATTTAGCACATTTTCAGCCTTTTTTAGAGTCTAAACGATTCACTCTCCCTGGGATAATATATGGCCCTTTTACAACGTACCAATTACCCACTGCTTCTAAAATTCAATTTTTAACCTAGCAAAAATCAGGCCAAACTTCTGCTAGATTTAGTATGTGGCTATCTATATCCATATGACTATATGTAACTCTTTTCTTTTGTGTCGGCCACCAACCCCTTCCCAACTTCATTTTTCATTTGCGTCTTTGCGACCAGGATTAACATCAGGAATGTAGGTGACTGTGGCTGTATTGTCTTGACAATGACAGAGAGTAATGAAGCAACATGGACAGCGCTAGTGCTTAACATGAGGGGAGGTAAATGTGTGCATATGTACTTGCACATTTGTACTGTATGTACAAGAATGTCTGTGCTGCCCATGACCAAAACAAGCCTCCACAAACCATCCAGACGCCAAGATTTACAACCCTATGGCTTAAAAAATAACATTTATACCAGATGATTCTGCAATGTCTGCATTAGGGCTGTGCAATGAATCTAATTATTTTTTCAAAAATTCAATTTTGGCTCCTAAGTAAACTGGAAAAGAATTAACGGCAAATTTGTTCAACTGTGTCACTGTTTTTTTAAGTTTCATGATAAGTTTAATGAATGCAACATCTTTCCAAAAGTTAATGAATAATAGTGTTAAATAATCATGATTTCAATATTGACCAAACATAATCGTGATTTTCCTTCTTCCATAATCAAGTAACTGGGTAGTGGATGCTGGGCTGAGATATGAGCCAGCCAGGGAAATAAAAAATGATAATATTCCACATTACAAAAGCAACTTTGTGCAAAAGCAATGGAAAAAAAATTGAGAATTGGCATTTTCAATTTCAGTTCAGTCAAATACTTCAGCTGCTCTATTCAGATGGGACACAGGAGTATTGCACATTGCAACATTCACTAAAGTGTCAAGATGAATCCGGCTCTATGCCCTCACATTGTGATTCCTTTTGATAACCCAAAAAGCAAAAAGAGCATTATAAGTATTGGCCCAGTTCCCAGACTTCATGCAAGGGCCACTCCCATGCAGCCCGATGACCTGTGTACACCGCCGTGGGGGATCCAGAATCCCCCAGTATGGACTCATTCTGGGTCCTGTCCCACACAACACCTCTGTCATCCCAACCGCAGAGTTAACACTATTGGTGCTTACCTACCGCTAGTACCAGCTCTACTCTGCCCGGCTTGACTCGACGGGGACTGCCCGTTTCTCCAACACTCCAAAATTCCTTTTGGTCTTACAGCCTCCTAGTCCGACATCCCATTGTTCCAACCATGTAGGCTTTTTATGTAGGATAGGATAGCAGATTGGACAGGGGATAGGACCTGAACAAATGGAGTTATTTTACGGAGAATTTGGAACAGTAAACTGCATGCAAACTAGTGGGCTGTAGGACCAAAGGCAATTTTTCAGGTTTTTGAGAGGTCGGAACAATGGAGCATCGGAGAAATGACATGGCATCGGGTATTTTGATATGCGCCACTGAGCAACTCTCATAGGAATGAACGGGGCTCGGCCTCAAACTGTATCAAGGTGTTAATAATACCATCCATGCAATTTATTTGATATTTGCACTACGCAAGTATATGGTAGATGTTTTCCTATCCAATATATTATATTATTATCCAATATAGTATACAATATACCATTTGTATCCAAGTTGAGTTATATTAGACTGATAATTGAAATTCAGACTGATAATTCAAATTTAAAGTTCATTGTAGACCTTGGAAACATAAACAGAACAGTAGTCTATATTTATATCTATATTTCCCCGGATGTTCCTCATTTTGGCCGGATATCCGTTACATTTCGATATTTGTGTTGGCGTTCTAACCTCCGGTGGATTTCTGAGGACTATGGTGAACTGCTCCTCAGGTCTCTGCAGGGTAAATCCAGACAGCTAGCTGGACTATCTGTCCAATCAGAGTTTTCTGTTGCACGACAAAAACTACTTTTGAACGTACACATGTTCCATCAAAACAAGTTCCTTCCTATTTTGCAGAAGCGACGTTGCTCCATGCACCTTGCCAATCGGAAATCATGCTAATGAATACAATTCATTTTCAGCAGATCTAGCAAAGCAGTTTTGTGTTTATATGTGCGGGCAAGATTTATTCAGTTTGGGAAATCGCACAGTCCCTGGCTGACTAAACAGGGAGGGACCCTGGAGCTACATGGGAAAATATGCAGAAAACAAGCCACTTTGAAATGTTGCTGTTTTCGTGAATACAAAAGTTGGATAACCCTACCCATAGACTAAAAATAATTGCTGCCCTCAACAAAGAATACAAAGACATGATCCTCCCCTGTTTCATCCGGTGGTCCATTCCATAAACACCAAACGGTCCCTAATAGCTATTGTCTGTAAAGAACAAGGACGTTTTATTGCATCTTCGATATCTGCAATCAATCAAGGCCGCGGCCTTACCAGTCCGATCACTTTTCAAACCATGCTTTATCACACCTGCATTGTGAAGCATTGAATAAGCACTGCTGTGCTTATTCAACTGCGGCTCCATTGTCAGCAGTGCAGCTATTAACCCAACACCTCCTGTTTGGGCCCTTGCAAGTATTTCTTCACATTAGCATACACAATTTATTTCGCTAAACCCATTAAAACTAATAAGCACACAATTACCAAGCACGTAGCGCAGAAAATATGCATATCAAAAAAGCCAGAGCTGTCATGTTGTCCTGAGCTTGTGCCAAGCTCTCCATGCTGACCATGTGGTCCAGGATTATAATAAGAACTGCTCTCTGAAGGAAGCAGCTCGGAACACTTTTACAGTGAGAAGCTGCTTACTAATTGGACAAACAATAATTATTGAGTTCCGATGCAATGGGCGTTGTTTTAAAAAATCGCCAAAAGAGCACATCTCATCCTTTGAAATAACGTGTGCATGTGCAGTCAATTAAAAGGGAAAAGTCGTAGCATATGGTTGCCACGGAATGAGAGAGGGCCGGGGAAAAATGAAAAAAAGATACCAACAAGAAAGCTGCGAGCATGTCTTGTTTTTAACTGACAGGGAGCAACAATGAAAAAGATGAGGGATGGCGGTAGCATAAATTAGCAAGAGGAGTGTCTCTTTTCTCTTCTGATTTCTTCTTCCAGATGCCCTCTCCCTCTCTTCTCCCCTCTGTCACTTGCAATCTCGCTCGCCCTCCCTCTTCCAAAAACCCCGGCTTCCACTCCTGATCTATCTTTCTGTGAGTGTCACATGGAAGAGAGGAGGAGAGGGAAGGGAGGAGGGGAGGATGGGAGAAGGCAGGGGGAGTACGCACTATGCAAAGCAGGGCCTCGGTAGCCAAAGTCGGCAGGCTGAGATGAGGTGTCAGCATTGCACGGGCGCACTGATGTATGAATGCGGCGAAATCAAACGCGTCACTCGACAGGGGGGGGGGTTGGAAAGGTGAAAAACCGGCGCGGCGATAGAGAGCAGCTGTACATCGGCGTCAAGGTGCTACCATCCCTCCCTCCCTCTCCTTTTTTCCATTCTTTCTTTCCTGTCTTTTTTGTTGTTGTATTTCACTTATTTATTTATTTGCCGGTTTTTCTTCATCTCTAATTCTGTGCCGCCGCATCCCGTTGGGTACCACGGAAAGAGGCCACAGCCCTAACAAGGTACAGCGGTCACATAGAGAGAGAGCGACAGAAAGTAAAGTGACGGAGAGAGAGAACACAGCTATACTCAGAAAATATTAGCATATCCCCTAAGGAACACCAACCAAATTGATACAGAATGAACCCAGCCCTTACTCCTCTGCATTTCTCCTCTCATCTCTCTCTCTCAGACCTCTCCCAAAGGTGTCACAGCGTCTTGTTCATTAATATGTGTAAATCCTTGTTTTCGTCAAAACGTGGATGGCGGGCGACATTGGCGAGCGACACCGGCCCGCCGTGACTCTCCGACTCCGGTTCATCGGCTGAGGCCCGTCACTCAGGGTGACGAGTGAGAAAGAGCTATGGGAAGAAGGGGAAAAAAAGAGAAAGAGGAAGGTGAAACAGAGGTGTGAAGAGGTAGAGAGAGGCAGAGAGAGAGCATTGCAATCTGTAAGCGTGGCTTCGTACAGTGTGAGATGAAATGTGGCAGGGCCGACATGGACTCCGATGTTTCCCTTTTGTTATCACAAGTTTTGACGTTTTCAGTTGAAAGTGTCACTTGTCAACTAGTCCGTGAAAGGGATGAGTGGTCACAACCTAGCGTGGCGAAATTAAAATCTATAGTTTAGATAAATAATTGGGATGTAAAAGTTAATGTAAGGACTCAAAAGAATAAGTTTGCTGTGCATCTGTTTTTATCTTTTAATAAGTGTACATGTAAGGTGGCCTGGTGTGACGAGAAAGGCGCCCATGAATAAAATCTATTTTTTATTCACTATTATCAAGTTGGGATTGAAATCTCAAGAAAAATATAGTGAGTGTGTTTGTCAAGCAAAACAAAAGAGTTAAAAATAACGCTAAATAACATTGTCATAACTTCCCTCAGCAAGGCCGTAGCCTGTTTTTATTTCTTTTAATATTATTTCTTCGTCTTCTTATTTCTTTTTTTAATATTATTTGAATGTTTTATATTTTTTGTGGTTTTAGCTGTCCAATTATATGTTCTGTAAATTTAATCTAATCCAGCTAAAGGTGGAAATGCTGTTTCAATACCATTTCCGAACTGCCGGAAAGCTGAGTCTTTGTTTTGTCATGTTTGCTTGATTGACAGGTGTGTCAGCCTATCATGTCGATGTCAGCCCGCTGGTCCCGGCTTAGCTCCACTTTGTTAGGAAATAATGTTCACATTCGTGAAGAACTTAGACTTAGATGAGTTATAGTACAGTGGATACGGTGCTACTCGGGGGTAAAGTTACATCATTGTTGCCTTTTTCATTTAGTTTGCTTTGCATTCACACTGCACTTTGCCTAACGCACCAAACACGTTACGCGAACAGATATCCGAGTGAAACTCACCCACACTTCTGGTCCCAGAAATAAAGGAGCAACACCAGATTTATAATGTCTTGGGTTTTCTGGTTCTGCTTTAGCCTTTCTAATATTTTAAAAGAAGGCGAACAATGAGCAGCTGACAGACAGTAGGTGAAGGAGAGATGATGATGATGATGATGTCCCGAAGACGACCAGCGATGGGTGCTCAGAACAGCTAATGGATCTGAAGTCCTTATATCAAATATATGTAAGTCCGTAAATTGTGTGCAAGGTTGATATTGCAGGCCAGTGAATGCTCTGCTTCTGGTTCACTTCCTGTATTCGGGTCTGATCGCGTTCTCACCTGAAGTGAACCAAACTCTAGTTAACTTAGCAGCGAACTAAGAATCATGTTTAAGAGCACCAGAGTTTTTTTGTTTGATCCGCACAAGAGTTTAGATGAGCTTCCACACCAGCCAAATGCTTCAGCGTTCATTTTAAAGGAAACAAATGAGATAGGTGCCAAAGCAACCTTACACAGGAGCATTTAACGGAATCTCCATTGAATTAAGCAGCCACTAGAGTCTAACAGCGATGTGTTACCGTGCCGTCCCTACTCTCTAAGTTTGTGTCTTCATGAAGCTGGATTTAAACTCAGACTGAAGGCGCTGCATTTAGCTGAACCTTCAAGACAATGCTGGTGCCATAAACACAGATGCTAAAGCCTAGTTCAGGCTATCGCTCTTTCTGGGAAGTATGCTAATGTGTGATAGTGGTGGTAGTTAGTGCTGTATTTTGTGTTTGTGTTATTTGTTGGTCTTGTATGGTTGGGGTATTTAGTGCTATATTTTGTCCTTGTGGTTGGGTTATTTTTTGGTCTTATAAATGTTTTGTTTCATGTCATAGTCTTTGGTTGCTCCTTTGTCTTTTCTAGTTGTAGTTTTGTGTCTTGTGTCTCTTGTGAGTGTCTGTATGTTCTGTTTCCGGTTTTATTTTCATAGTCTGGTTTTCTGTGCTGTCTTGTCTTTAGTTTTCCCGCTCTTGTGATTACCTGATGTCTTCCACTTGTTCACCAGCCCTGCCTTGTTTTTCCTCATTACCCTGTGTATTTAGTCTTTGTCTTCCCCTTGTCAGATCATTTTGTGTCTGTTTGTTGGATGTTCCGATGTTAAGATGTATTTCTCTGCCTAATCCCTGATTTTTTCCCCCTCGCTCCAAGTTTGATCTATTTATTTTTTTTTCCACCTATTTTTGGACACCTTCTGTTTTTTCCTGAATTTTGGTTTAGGAATTAAACTCTTGCAACTAAACCTCTGCCTGCTCTCCTGCATTTTGGTCCACCATTCCCTGCACCTATAACACTGTGTGGTAACAACCCAACCCCCAAAAGGAGACAGTCATGAAAACAAAACATTCCCTTAGCATGCAGCTAACTAGATTCCTTGAAACTTGCATAGCATAGTTCATAAGCACATGTGTTAGCATGCTATCCTCATGGTCAATTGTCTTCCATGTTTTAAGCATGTTGACTGCAACATGACCAGCATGTGTCCATTGCATTGATTTTAAAAAACTGTAAAAACTAAGAGAAAGCATTCAATGTTTTCCTATATAAATCAAGCATTTTCTAAATTTAGACTGTATTTATGTTGAGAAGTTGAATCCTGGACTGAAGAAAAGGAAAGAGCGAGGGGCAGGTAGGTGAGCTGGGGTGCGTTCAATCTTTAAAAGGGCGTGCACCATTTTGCTATAGTTTCCATATTGGGTGACACATTTTCTCAGTTTGAAGGTCTTCAACAGCTTTGAGATATGTTTTCTCTCGTTGGGTGGGTGTCTTTTGTTTATATGCTGTGTCCCAAGTGATATCCAATCAGCGGATGTGTGTATGTAAAGTCACGCACACAACAGGGAGTTCATTGCACCACCGTTTCAGTTTAAAAAAACGTATCATATGTTTTGCCATATGTGTTGAGATCCAGGCTACAGACGGCGAGGTTGGAATTCTGTGATACAGGAAAGGCCAACGGGCTATTACATGTGATGTAGATCTTGAACTAGACACTGCTAGACGAACTTGGAAGACGGCGTTTACCACTTGAGATAGGAATAACCTGGCGACGAACATCAGGAAACCAAGAGTCTTTAATGGTTGATTGAAAATGATCGTCAGGTGTGTTGATTGGAAAAGATGGTCAGGTGTGTTACTCTGCCAGAAGCCCAGGATGAGCGAGCAAACGAATGAACGAACAAAACAGGCCATCATGTCCAGACACATAAGAGGGAGGGGAAACACAGGAAAAAAACAAATACTGCCCACCGCAATAGCGCTTACTATGACACCAAGTTTGATGTATTTAATTCCAGTATTTCATTTGGAAGATGGCGTATAGGCACCGATAATGACACCCTTCCCTAGTATTCTAATTATGTTTTCTTGGCCTGAAAGTAGTCAAATCTAAGTATATTGTGTTGTTTTAAAAACACAGAAATCAACCTGTACAATAACCAGCTTATAAACCAGTAAGTAAAAACTCTCACCATGTAACTAAAACCAACACATACTGTATATTTTGTGTGTGTGTGTGTGTGTGTGTGTATCCTACTGCCCTGCATTGAAAGTATTAACGCAGTTAAAAGCAAATCAAGTTGTTTTGTCCTTATGTGCACTCATGTAGGTATTTAAGGTGAGTCATGGCTTTTAAGAGCACATAAGTGGAAACAGTCACGGCCACATTTGAAATCACTTAGTTGAAACAATAGAAGGAAAAAAAAAGAACACAATTTGGAATTAAGTTTTCTGACTTAATGTGGTGTAATGATTATTTATATATATTATATATATATATATATATATTTCCATACTTCTAGAACAAGTTTGCTCAGTGAAAACTGACATACTGGACATTTTATATTATTGGATGTGGAGGAAAAAATAAATTAATGGCTTAGGAAATAAGCAATAAGCTGCAGGTGCTCTGTGATGTCAGGATGGAACTCTTGTGACACTAATTCATGCAATGTTATTTGAATAAGGACTGGAGGCTTACTCCATTGATTTTATTACAGAAACAGCAAATTGATTTAAATAACACTGCTAATGGGAGAGTGGAACGTAAAGGTTGGCTGATGTATAGGATGGAAGCACCGCAGGGTTTCTGCCTGTAAAGGCTTAAAGTAGGCCTGTATTTCTAACATTAGAATTACAGTTGATGCATCAATGGCCCAATTTAGATAAAAGACTACATTTTAAACAGGTTCCATTTATAGTATCGGTGATGTCACCGATTGGTTTGTGAACTGCTGTTTTGAAGACTTGAGTTTGCATTCCGGCCGTCACCATCTTGGTATTTTGAAGCCAAAAGGGACCATAGTTGGACAAAAGGGCAGAGCTGGGGAGGAGGATGCGGCTAAGCCAGCGTCTCTACGGTTTTAATGACGTTGCGCTACACACTAAAGAGGGAAAGTCGCCAATTTTGTAACCATCCTGACGCGAGACATCCAGCGGAGTTTTGCTAACAGATAAAAGTGGATATCCAGGTACTGGTGCCATTTGTCAGCATGTACGGCAGTACAGAAAATCATCAGACTTTCCCTTAAGCTACCAGCTAATCCTAAAGTTAGCTAGCTAGCTAGCTAGCTAGCTAACTTGGTTGAGCAAGACATTTCCAGGCGACCAAAATGTTTAAATTAACTTTGATGAAGTGAAAACCCAGTGAGAGGGTAAAAGTTGAAAACACCCAAAAACATTATTATTAGCTATTTTAATATACACAGCGCCATGATTAGCATTGCTAAGCCTCTATCATGGTTGACAGGTTGGCCTAAAGCATCCCCTGCTTTGTCATCTATTTTAAAATAAATGACACCATAATTTACAAAACTTGAAAATAATAATTTAGGCCATAAACATTTTATTAAAATGTTTAATGAGGTAATAAATCAAGTGAGAAGTAGGCACATTTTGCTAGAGACTTTCATAAAAACTAAACGTTTTGGAGTACGCCAACTGCTGGAAATGAGATAGAATGCAGATTTAAGGCACTTTCCCATTGGCTTCACTTTTCCAGCCTGGAAGCTGCCGCTTGGTTGAATATCAATGCATGTTAAAAAAAATATATATAATGATGGTGATGTCTTCCAAAAGCAGTTGAAATTGAGCTGTACTTGTATCCCAGCAAGCGGCAAAGGGAAGGTATCTATATCAAGAGTTTGCACTGGCTCACATTAAACTCATGTTGCATTGCAAACAGCTCCTCCATTACCGATGTTGCTCCGCTGTGAACTCTCCACTGAGTCTAGCAATCCACACAAGGCAGGAGGGATGCGTGGCGCCGCGCTAGTATGTTAAGATTTCATTTAGATTTCATTCATGTTCTAAAATCTCTCTCGTGCAGGGGCTGCATGGGAATATATATTCCATGAATTGGGAAAATGCCCGGACGCGCGTGTGTATATGTGTTGGTGTGCATCCCGCACTGTAGGACCATTTGTCGGTGAACAATGCCCTTGTCGTTTTCAATATCCAGAAGTGTCAGCCTGACCCGAGGAAGGCTGAAAGCTGATACATCAGCCGAGCCGCCGGCCCCATTGTGTGTCTTCACTTCATACACAGATATCCTGAAATGTACGAGCGTGAATTCAGAGCTATTGTGAAAGCCAAACACTGGCAGGTAGCAATAGCATGATTATATTCATAAACAACAAGTTTATGGTGGACACAGATACAGTCAGGATGGTATTCTAAGCACTTTTCGTTGCTGGTTACAACAATAAGTCGGATTGCATTTGAATGAATTTGGCAATAAAGATGCATTCACTTGGTCCTGAGTTTGTCTGTCTGCTCAGCTATAGCTCGTCTTGTCTCTACCGTATACTCCTTTGTCCTGATATTGCAACATCTGCATCAAGCACTGGAACCCACACTCAATACATGCAAACACACAGACAAATTGTATACACGTGTTATTCTGTGCTCTCTGTCAGACACACATGCAAGTAAACACAAAACTATACAGAAGTCATAGGCGTTGATTTCGGTGGGGATGGATGTCGTCATGAGTCATTTTGTACCCACCACAAGCTCAATTTAGTTAAAAGAAAGTTCATAACACATAATTCTTGAGCAACAGATGCCAACAAATCCAAAACAATGTCTCTATCCCCACAGGGCAGGCTCCAGACCCAGCCGCTCTGCTGCTGCTGCTGGCTGCATGCTTCTGTCCTTATAGCTCGTCTCTCTGAGTCTGTCACATTGTCAATATGGTACATGGATACATGAAGCAGAACATAGCAGCTCATATGTCTAATACTGTTTGAAAACGTAAGGCTTTCTTCTTCATAAAGCATCATCACATTTTTGTGAACATTTTTATATATTTCCATTGGTAAGCTACAGGACAGCGTCTTTCAGAACATGACCTGCGCGAAAGAGAAGAAAATGAATGTGTCTCCACACACACACACACACATACACTTGCCTTGCCCTTCCATGCACAGAAACATACATACACATGTGCACACAGTCATGCATTTACAAACACACAGCCATACACTCACATTCCCTATACACCTTGTCTGGATCAACGGAAGTACATTTCCAGGGTAATTGCCTGACATCCCAAGCATGATGTCTCTCACCTTCCGCTCTCTGTGTGTTGCCGCTCTGAAACTCTCTTTCCTTTGGGAAACAACAATAAAAACTTTGAGATGGCAAGCTACGCACTGAAAATGCAACTTTTGAAGAATGTTTGGACAGTGCAACAAGGCAGGCCTGCTTGGTTCTTTCTGGGAATTACTGTCTCTAACTGGGACATTTTGGGACAGATTGGGGAGGATTTCTATGGACGAAGTACACACGGCGATACACTGGTAAGAGCAAATGATGACAAACCACAAGAAATGCAAACCACCCAGTGTGTTGTAGCCAGACTTTATTCACAGTTGTGGAGCTATAGTAGGTCTGTCGATGCAAGACTACTATCTCTCTTACACACGTAGTAATGTGCACACACACACACACACACACACACACACACACACACACACACACACACGCTAATGCACTGATGTCCCTCTTCCTCTGCAGTTATACCCAATGGGATTTATTGTTTGCAGTATGTAGTGTGAGGGAGCAACACAAAGGTAACAGTAGAGAGAAACATAAAATAAATGGATCATATCGTTGAAAAAATATGACAGACACAAGATTATCAGGGAGATAGAGTAGTGGGGCTTTCCAAACAAATTCTCTGTTTTTTTTTTACAGCGTTTACTTTACATTTTTCATTTGTCCTTCTGTTCTCCTGACCTTATATACGGCACCTTTTTCTCCGAGCAAGTAATAGATGACGACTGTCAATGTGACCCCGTGAGGATTTGTCGTAAAGCTGGTGTCATTTTAATAACATGCTAGCAGGCATGCTAAGAGACACGGCAGTCCTAAAGCGGCTGGGATGAGACGTGAGCCCTCGTGTCTAATGGCTAAGACTCCTTTATGAAGTGCCTGAGTCTGAGGAGGAAAGCTCGCCTTATGAAATGCGCCTACATGAAAACCAGGGCGGCTTTATGCCGTGTGATTCAAACGACCGAGACACAGACCTCGCTAGGTGTTAGCAGCCTGGATCTCTAGTTTATTATATGTGGAAAATATGATCTCCATTTTCATTTGATGTGAGTCTCCATATATATTCCACAAAGCCCGATGCGCTGCTGGAGTTCTGGTCGAAAACGGGGAAATCTACCCAGCAAGGTTTGATATCCCTTGTTGAAGAATTTCCAGTTCAAAACAGATATTGCCATGTCAGTATGGTTTTTCCAACACCCTCATTGTGTCTAAAATTCTTCCAGAGATTATACACTACATACAATAATAAACTATAAATGCAACACTTTTGTTTTTGCCCCTTTCTTCATGATGAACTCAACGATCTAGACTTTTTCTATGTACACAAAAAGCTAATTTCTCTCAAATTATGTTCACAAATCTGTTAGTGAGAACTTCTCCTTTTGCCGAGATGATCCATCCACTTCACAGGTGTGGCAGATCAAGATGCTGATTAGAGACAGAATGGTTACAGGTGTGCCTTAGGCTGGCCACAATAAAAAGCCACTCTAAAAGGTGCAGTTTTACTGTATTGTGGGGGTCCGAAAACCAGTCATTTAAAAAGAAGTTGTTGTATATACTGTATATATTTTGTTCTATTTTGTTTGTTGTGTACTGTATACATATATTGTCATGCATTACCTTCGGGTGGGATGGAAGTGCGTGGGTATAGTAAGACACACGACACGCGATCGTCTTTACGAACTTTATTTGCTCCGGTAACAGGTTAGTTTACAATCACAGTCGAGTTGTTCTGGGTGATACACTGCGTTGTTTTGGCCTCTAACTCAGACACAGACAGCGTTTCAGCAGCGTCCATGCAGGGAGCTATGAGTGCCGTACAACTAGTAGAAATGAATCCCAAGTCTTGCAATGGTAAACATTATCTAGATTAGCTGCGTTGCATTTACTGCTGACTTAACACTTGGCTTGGAAGAATTAACACAAAATACAAGCCTAGGTGTATGGACAGCTTAAACTACCTTACTCTATATTTATATATATATATATATATATATATATATATATATATATATATATATTTTAGTCAGTACATTAATTTGGAGGTGGCCTAGCTGCCACTCCTGAGCGGCATCTGGCTCTCTGCCTGTGGGTCTTTTGTTAATATCCTGTTAAATTAATCCAAACTGCATTCATATCTTATATGATAATCATTGCCCTAATGTGAGAGTGAATCTTTAACGTCAAGGCAAAAATAAAAACTGCACACGTTGTAGTCACATACCGTATCCTAAAATAAAGTACGTCGGTTGCCATGTTTTGTTCTTTTTTTCAATGTCATTACAAGCTAGTTTAAAGCCAAGCACAGGTATGGTACACCGTACTTAGGGAAGTAAACCTTTTCACTTTCTGAGAGTTAGCTGAAGAGACTGATACCACTCTAACGTCTGTGTGTCAAGTTCTGAGCTAGGCCTGGAAGAAGATTAGCCTAGCTTAGCATAATTTCGGGAGGCGGGGAGAAACAGCTTGCCTGGATCTCTCTAATTATGGTGCATGTATGTGTACTTGCTATCTAGTACTTGCTTTTACTTCAGTAGTCGACTAATCGGCCATTTTGGTCTAAGTCCGCCAAGATTTCTGTAGTCCATTAGTCATTTTTTATGATTTTTTAATGCAGCCTGACTTAATTCCAAGACAGCTCTAAGCAGATCTCTGGTTAACACAACATTTAAAGTGGAGAAACTCAGTTTTTCAGATCAGTCGATTAAATCACCTAATCGATTAGAAGGCAACGTCTAATAGACAGTACTTTAATACTAAAGAGCATTTCTCATCATACCAAAGAATTGTGGCACATGAGAAACAACATGCAGACGTGTAACATTCCTTCTATAGTAGGCTTCCTTAACCGTGCGCCCTTCTAATTCACCAGGCCGCAGCTTAAGGGCCCTGTTACAGTGGGAAAGGGTTTTATGAGTTTACGGGATGCTGTTTTTACGAGCGGCTGAGGAGAAATAATGGGGTCGAGTGTCTCCCTCCTTCGTCCTTCCCTCTCTCCATCCCTCTCTGCCACTCCCCAGGCCTCTCCTATTACCTGCCGGCTGGAGGACTCAGGAGTATCGCTTAATAAAAGTTAATCATGAGAAACTTGTTCATTAATTACAGTTCAGGCTGGCTGCCTGCCTGCCTGGATGCCTTGCCGTTATTCTTCATGCTAAGGTATGTCTTCCTTCAGTCTGGGCTTAGACTCTTGTTTTTTTTTTTTATCCTGTTTTGCAACTCAATCTTTGTCATTTCTACTAAAAATAAAAAGAAAATGTTGGCTGGAACAATCCCCTAATTATTTCCTTAGTATTTCAGTAAACAATAATGTGTATCCACACACAAATTCACATGTTAGTGGGTGGTACGAAGGAAGCATTTGGAGGTTATTGAGAAGAGCAAAAAGGGCATAAGGGACATGATGTAATGAATGATGCAATTTCAAATTGTAGCAGCCCCAAGAATAGCTAGTTAAATTGTGAGGACTTGATTACCCAAAATTCCTGTGAGTTGACATCAGTAAAGTAAATATGTGTGTGGTTTGGAGGAGATTAACAAAAGGTTCAGTCATCTGACATTTATTATTATTTATTTTATGAAGTTTGAGAAATGTTAGGGTTGTATAACTAGGACATTTTTGTTATCAATCTCATAAACATCTCAATAAATATCTGTTACACCAACACCTGCAATTATTTTGTTTAAAAACAAGGGGGACTCAACAATGTGTTATAGAGAAAATTTAAATTTGTCAAAGTTAGCTTTTTTTTGTTTTTTGTTTGGACATCATCTTTATGCTCACCAGTCTGAGTTCACAGTGACATCGCTGCAACATGTCATGATGACCAGACAAGCTGTCAACAAGTCAACAGTTTATGCAGATTATTAAAACCCCTTTATTCAAAAGGTAAACCTCAGAATGTGTGGACCGGTAGTGTCAGTAATAATTCCTAAAATAATATTCTGGTACAACCTCAAAACACAATTATGAACCTGAAAATGAGCAGAAATCTATTCTTCACGAAGAAAAGATTTATTGCAGGACTGTTATCAGACTGCATTAGTTTTAGCTATGTATATAATTAACTGACAACAGTGTATGTTCATACTTTATTCTGTATGCCTCTTTCTGTTTCATGCATACACATGATGACAGTGAGTGAGACACAGTTATAATGTGTTTAACCATGCATCTGGTGTTTCCCCATGATGTGGTTCAGCCAGTTTCGAGACTGGAATCACAGCTGGCTTCCTAACTGACCGCAGAACAGCCCCGGCAGACGGGCCGAAAGACAAACGCAGCAGACAAACACATCCTTCGGCCAAAACCAGTGGGGGTTTGGACTCGTACTTCCTCTGAAGGATGAAGGAAAAATAGAAGCTCTTCCCGGTGCATCGCTGTGAGGTCAACAGGCTCACCGAGCCGTGTCATTGCAAAGTACACACAGACACGCACTCTGCAAAAGTGATCAGGCTTGACAAATGGCTGTTATCTGTGACCCTGCTAAGCAAGGCTTATTTCAAGATATGTTCGATAAAATGACCTTAGTGTCCTGCTAGGCACTTTTCTGCACTTGGTTTCAATGTTAGGACAGGTTGTTTCAATATTTCAATAGTAGTGTGTATTGCAGTATGTATTTCTGAAAAACACAGATATATTTGTTTTTCTTTTTTTATTCACATGATTCCTTTATGAGGAGACACTACAGACAAAAATAATAATTTTTTTGTGGCGTTTCTGCTTCCATAACATTCATCATCTTCTTTCAGACTAGTGGAAATACCATAATACACACACTAAAACACTTCCCTTATCTATATATTGTTATATATATATATAGATAAGGGAATTATATATATAAGTTTTTTAAAGAGGGGTTTGTTCATATATCATTCATAGCCTGATTTATGTAATATTGTAAACCTAAAAACATGTCAAAGCAAATTTCGACATTATTGTTGACAGAATTTTCTAATTTGTGGAATAATAAAATCCTAAACCGACCAGGGCCATACTATTTGGGAAGGAGCTCACTGATCCCCCTATATTTCTGAAAATCGTAGACATGGTTGTGACTTTTTGATTAGCCTGTGTTTGTATTGAAATAAGAGGCTGCGGCCCGTCGTACGGGTCAGGCACAGGCTGTACAACTTACCAGCGGGCAGCGGCCGGGCACCAGGACACCAGATGATGTTACTGAGAACTTCCAATGGATAACTATTATCAGACCGGCCCTCGCAGCTTCAAAACACTACCGGATCACCAGGAAAAGTCCAGACTCTCCCTTTTGCCACTCCGCCTCTGATGCACATTAATTCACTATTCTTATTTTTTTATCAAACTTATGTATTTTAGCATGCATATAAGTGTATCACATACAGAACTCCCAAAAATCACATGTAAATGGTGATGGATAGCTGTATACACATAGATTATTACACAGACATACTGGGCCCAGTGTCAACGTTTCCATATTCAGGCACACACATGGATGTCCCAATCATGTTTTCATCCCAATTTGAGTCCGTTAATATTGACTATATGCACATATATTCCAATACTACCTATATTTGTTATGTTTAGTTTATTTGTCTTCTGCAAAAAGATCTAGCACAAACCACAGTCGCTCTGTCTGTTCTTCTCTCTGTCACTTGAAATGAAGCGGCCTTCAAGTGTCGGTCGGAAATGTCGGAAAATATAAATGATGGAAACAATAATTGCAAAATACAAAGTGCACTTGTGCTACATTGGATTAAACAACACAACAGGACGTCACAAATATGAGCCATTTAAGTGATATTCTTACCCACGCACAACCCTGTAGCGACTTGCCCTTTTTAGTGGGAATACTTCAGTGATTTTAGTAATTGGGTTATATTAAGAATGCCTTACTGTAGCTGTAAAACATTAAGTTGAATGATTGACAGCTGATTGTCTGACTGAGTGGCGGCATTTGAGAGCACATTTTGTTGTTCAACCTTCGAAACTTGTCCTTTCTAATTACACTGCATTATTCTTGGCATAAACATCTGGAAATTCTTACTGAATCAGTGCATAGTTTTATATAAGACCTGCTGTTTAAAGAACACATTTACCCATCCAAGAATGTACTTTTACAGTGCAAAAGTGCCACGTAACAGCGCTCCTGTATTATGTGTTGTGAGTGTTCCTGTTGGGTCACGTCTGTGTTAACTACGCTTTGCATTAAGAGCTACTGTGACTGCAAAGATGTGTTGTGCGTCACTGGAACAGTTGATACATTAATTCAGTACACTTGTCATTCTGTGTTAGTAGAAGCAACCCACTTTATTAATGTATGCAAATAAGTGCAAGATCACACCTTGCCAAAGAATGAGGCAGTTGTGTGTTGCTTGGTGTGTGTGTGTGTGTGTGTGTGTGTGTGTGTGTGTGTGTGTGTGTGTGTGTGTGTGTGTGTGTGTGTGTGTGTGTGTGTGGGGGCAAAGGTCCGCTGTCTTCTAACGCAGTGGTTCCCAACCTTTTAGGCCTGGGGTACCCCCACAGCCCTGTCAGACAAACTTCATCATATAAAAGTGGAAATTTCTAGTTGTTTCATACAATTAAACTGTCAATATTCCTGTTGGTTTGGTCAACAATCCTACTACTACAAACCTTCAAGGCTACTATTACTTGGAGGGAAAGGCAATGTTTCACCCATATCTCCATCAATGTTACTTTAAACCATTACTTTTAGTTTATTTTAACCGTTAGCTAACTATTTGATCTTTAAGCTTTTTTAGATGTTTCTTTGTTACTTTTAGCTAATTATTTGATGGGTTTTGTCATTACACTCTTACATAACTGCAACATGTTACAGGTGTTACAGTAGACTTAATGTTAATATGTGGATATATTCTTTCAATCAAACCATAATATTTATTATTTTTTTCAATTTAGTCGAGCTACTCCACAATCTTTCCACGTACCCCCTTAGCAACATGCTGTCTGAGGGTGACACGGGAATCAATTGCCGCTCCCATCCCGAGCCCACAAAAATACTCCCGTCATATCCCGATCACGTGACTGCCCAACCTATGTTCAATTCCGTCCCTATCACGATACCAACAGAAACATTTTCACCCTCTTCTGAGGGTAGAAAGTGACTTATCAGCAGTGTTGGGGAGTAACTAGTTACATGCAAACTGCGTTACGTCATTTAATTACAAGTTACTGGGAAACCATGTGCAGTTAATTTACAGTTATGAAAATACAATGATTACATTGGGGGTTAAATCTAAATATTGTCTGTTAAAAGTTATTATGTTAATGTTGATGCATTGCATTGAAGATTTTTCATGTGCACAATGTCTTCTTTTGCATGCCACAGCTGTTTTGTATGCATTCGTAAGTTCAGTGCTATTCTTATCTGATTTCGATTGGTTCTCCTGTTTAAATTTGTAACGCCACATGTCCGACAGTTAAATCGACTCTCAAGCTGTCTGAGAGTTGACACTATGGCTAAGGATATAAAGACGAGCCCCAATCCTGGAATTATAAAAAAGAAACAAAAAAACTGACATTTCATACAAAAATCTAAGGTAGGATCCTACTTAACGGATGAATGCTAACAATGTTTGCCAGCGCTCAAAATTCTATCAACTTTGAAAAATGTGATGTCCAACCTAGGGAAAGATCCGCAGGTATGTACGTTAAGGTAACTTAAAGTAACTGCAAGCACTCATATTACATAAAGTAGGGAAGACATACCTTCCATGTGAATTGAAAACAGTTGAAAACACTCATTAAAATGTAAGTCAATGTAATAGTTTACACTATATTGATAAAGTCATTGAAATAGCTACACTACTTCTACATTTTAAAGTGTCCATATTCTGCTCATTTTCAGGTTCATAACTGTATTTTGAGGTTGTACCAGAATAGGTTTACATGGTTTCATTTTCAAAATTTGAATGTGAAATGTGTTTAGGTCTCTGTTTTAGCTACAGAGTGAGACATCTCACTTCTATATTATCTTTGTTGGGAGTCACACATGCTCAATAGCTCGGTAAGATCATATCAGCTAGATAACTCTTTCTCCAACTTTGGTCAGTCCAAGGCAGGATTAGCTGGGAGACTTCTTCTAGACAAGGGCCACTTGTGGAATACCGGCAGAACAGGGACATGGATGTAGTTCTTTTGGAGATTATGGTGAACTAGTGGGTGTTGTAGCAGTGTTAGCCACACAGTTAGCCACCTCATCTCGGCTAGTGACGTAGAAAGCCGTGCAGATTGTGAACAGCTCACCCAAAGACTGAAGACAGAGGACATTCAGAAACCTGTATCTCACTCAAAACAGCATGGGTTGTTTTTTTACAAGTATGTGTGTTTCAAATCCTAGAAAAAGTGATTTCTTTTCATCATATGGGTACTTTAAATAGGGAAAATTTGTAATCAGTAACTTATTACATTTACAAAGTCTCCATCCCACACAGTGCACCAGGTAGACAACAGTAACCCAAAACTGCCAAAACTCTTTTTTTTGTTTATCATAATCCACCTTCATTTTGCGCATCTGCATTATCATAAACAAACAGATGTATACGATCGGAGCTCTCGCACCGGCAGACGTGCTGTGAGGGACACTGTGGCGGAATCTAAAAAGCTAATTTTCCCAGTGGCCTTCTCGCACCTCTGCCCTTCATATAGAGCCATTTCCATAAAGTGCTCCCCCTGGGGAGCCAACAATAATAAATAGTTATTAGTAAATGCATTATGCCAGCAAGTCCCTTTTACCCTCTTGTCTTTCCTCAATAGCCAACGTACAAACACTCCCAGCACCATGCAGCACCAAGCCGGACCTGACACATGGGGGAGGCGTATGTGTGTGTGTGTGTGTGTTTGTGTTTCTGACCCATCTCACCACAGAATACTGAATTCGTAAGGGAATTGGACTAATGCTCATAATAGCGCCAGCCATTACTGTAAAAAGCTTTGGACGTCGTATACCTGCCAACCTCATAACTGTGATTTCATCTGATTGCCTGGTGCTTTTAGTTATGAAATCCATCCATATTGCCTTTTTTTTTTTAAATGTATCCAGTTATTTTGCCATTTCCATTAAAGTGTGCTAAATTGCTCTGAAACAAATTCAGATAATATTATCCCTGATGTTTAGCGATTCAATCTCTTCAATTAGCGATCAGAGACTGGTCGCCTGTGTAATTGGAGACGATGTTGCACTTCGCTTTGTAAGCAGCCATATTGTGCCTAAAATACAGATGTGTTGTTTGTTATTTATTCTCGATTAAGCTAAGCTAGGCTCCAAAATCCGGATGTTGTCTTGTGTTTAAAGGCAACTGTCGACACGTGTGTCTATAAGGCTAAATGGCTACCACTGCAACATTGTGTCACTCATTTTTATTTGTTTTCGTCATTATCAACAGGCCTAACGGGAGGAGACATGCACACAAACACATCATCTCATCTCCATAAGGGTAAATACCAACCTTTTCATTAAGCGACACTCCTGAACTTACCATCCATGCAGATAGAAAGATGGGGGGGGTTAGTTGCGAGGCAGGGGAGACAAAAGCTGCACTGGCCTCTCCAGTGTTGGTGCCCCAAACAAAGGTCCCTAAGTGCATGAACTTATTTACATCTCTATTGATTTGGGCGCACATAAGTAGTCTGTGGGAGAGGGTGTGAGGGTACCTGAATGAAGCTGTCCTGTTGTGGGTGTGTTGTAAAAGATTGGTTGTCATGGCTGCCGGAGACGCACTCAAAAGATCTGGTGTGTCTGACTGTCTGTGTGTGTGTGTGTGTGTGCCTATTCATCACGTTGTTTGCGTCACACTCAGCCCCCCATAGACATTTGCCATATTTGTGAGGACTATCAGGGGCTTGTGTTCTGGCATTACCAGACCTCTATCTCCACAACACAGTGCTGTGGAGTAACGGTCTGGCTACTCCACATTCTGGTATAGGAGGGGAAAAACACGCTGGGATCTTTGCATTTCTTTAAACCGCAGCGGCGGTGGCTCTGCAAAATAGTATCGGGACAAAATTGTTTTGGTGGAAAATTTGCAGCCAGCAAAAATAAAATGTGAAGTGTTCACAGTTCTATTAAGGGCCAGAATCTGTCTATCCTTATAAGAGCATTCTGATGTCAATGACATTTATATGCACATAATATTCTGTTTTTTTTGCCCTTAATACGAAAAAGACAAAAAAAAACCTCCCTCATCCATTCTTTCAACAACAAAAAAGTCGACGTTGCTATATCCAAAAACCTGTTGATATCCAAGTCTTTCATAATGTTAAAAAGGACTGTGTCTCTCTTTTCTTTTGGGCATGCATCTCTACCGCAGCCCTGCAAACTGTTGGCTGGTTGGTTTGTGTACGGCAACCATAGCAACGCAAAGAGCGTTGGATACATGTCCAAAGAACGCTTCAAAAACCCGACTAATACCGGCATATCCCAAATGCTAAATTCTGAAAAAGGCCACATTCGGGAATATTCAAATAGAATATGCTGTTTACATGACCCTTATCAAATTCTGAATATTGTCATATGCGGAATAATAATGGAATATTGGTGTACATGTAAACATACTCAATGAAACACATCTTGCTCATCTTCCACATGACTTGACATGATAAGAGTAGACGACAAAGAGAAAGAGAGCGAGACATGAACAGAGCCTCTGAAGTAGTGAAAGCAAGTGAGAGACAGAGAAAGAGAGAACACACCATGGATGTACAAAAGTCATGGAAGAGAGGCGGAGCGGCCTAATTTGTACACGGCTGCTAAGTAAGGAGAGCAGGCTAATTACTGGCTGAACAGGGCAGGGACAGGCTGCTCATGTCAAAGAGGACAGAGCCACTTATTAGGCATCAAAGTGCATTCATATCACAGCACAAAGGAGATGGGGGTCGAGGGGGCGCGGAAGAGAGGTACAGCGTGTGTAAATGGAGGACGGAGGGAGGGACGGGGTGGGGGTTAGCTAATGAATGTGGTTGAGAGGTGCATTATGGGACCCTCGAGCAGAGGAGATGACAGAGAGATTGAAAGGAGGCTACGAAAGAGGCGTTTGGAGGAAGTGAAACAAAAAAGAGAGTGTTAGTGAAAAGAGAGAGTTGCATCATAAAAAGGATTTAAACTTTTGTGATTAATACATTTTTGTCTCCCCCCCTTTGTCATCAACACCCACCCAGACCAAAATCACAAAAAGATGACGCAGTAATTAATATTCAAGACCATTCAAGAAAATAGTTACAAAATAGACAATAAACAAATGTATAACTGAAAACACCATAAGCCCATCATACTATCTTATCTCTCCCCCCACACAAAGCTTCTTAGGAGCCCTCCAGAAAGCTCAGGTACTTTCCCCATTTTCTAGAATAGACATCCAATCCGGCAAACGATATTATATCCTTTTTACGATATTTTTTTTTCAAATGCAAGGTTTCTACAGGTTTCACTGAGTCAAATTTGAGATGTTTCAAAGTGCATTCATTGCTCATTTTAAGTTTCATAATTTGATTTTTTGGGCATTTTCCAGCCTTTATTTTGACAGGACAGATGAAGACATGAAAGGGGGGAGAGAGAAGGGGAATGACATGCAGCAAAGGGCCGCAGATCGGAGTCAAACCCCCCTATCTGGGCTCCCTCAGTTTCAAAATTGTATTTAGAGGTTGTACCAGAACAGGTTTACATGGTTTAAATTAAAAAAACACCAACATATTTTTGTTGTACTGCACATTGCTGCAGCTCCTCTTTTCACTCTGTGTTGAGCTCTCTGTTTTAGCCACAGAGTGAGACATGAGTACTAGCCAGTCAGAAGCAGAGTATGAGGGTGTGCCCTGACAGTACCTACGTAAGGACTACTTAGACTTTGGGCTTTTTCACTTTGTAAACCTAATACATGCCCAAAAACAGATATTTAACACAAAGGAAAGGGGAAAACTAAAAAGCATAATATCTTATGAATGAACTTCAAGACCTGTTTCTCGAAAAACAAAGACAAAGAGTCTGGAAACATTGTCTGTCTGAAAGAATTTCCCAATTTCCTCTGGCATTTTAGGGCTGGGGTCTAGATTGGCTGCAATATACAGTAAGTTGCATGTTGGTCTCGTTTGTAATATTAATACAGCGAATTATATTCGGACTAGCGATAGAAAGAATTACAACTCTACACTACAGATTTAAAAAAGTAAATAAAGCTCCGCAGGAACATTTCAATGAGCATTGGAGGTAGAGGTAGGCGTAGGAAAATAGAAGACCTGTTTAAAATGATTGAAGACCTAGAACACAATACTTATTTACAAATTTAAATTTAAATTTGAGAGTTTTTAAGGCCTAAAATTGAAATTTAAAATTTTAGACTTAAGACCCCGAGGAACCCCTAGCCATGTCATAAGCCCACTCCTGGACTGACGGCACCCTTTCATTCTTCCATCCATTTAAACATAATCTATCATTAAACCTAGTACCTAGAACATTAAACTAGTCTGGACCCATCTTCTTATGTGCTTATCCATCCCACTTAGGATTGACCCATCTCCCAGAACAAATCATCTTGACCTGAATGGAACCTATGGTTCAAAATGTCCCCGTTGTTGCGTCCCCAGAGCATCCCAGTGTCATGGCAGTCTGTGAAATGGTTACGTTCAAAATTCGTGACACAAATCGATAAATCTAAATAACGTGACAATTTCACAAAGTGGTGTGAGAATGGGTTGCATGTGATCAAAAAAACAGTAAATCAATAATTCCCCAAAATTTGACTGGGAATTTAAAAAACAAAACCAAAAAACAGATAGGTATCCCGAGGAATGTCCATATTTGACAATTCCGGATATTCTGATTTGCGTCCAGTGCAGGAAGTAGTCTGCACTTTTTGTAGAGAGTTATGTACAGTAAGTGAAAAAGATGGCTTGTAGCAGACTGGGTTATCATGCAGCAGACTTTGACTTATGTTGACTGTGACCACGATCTGTCCTTAACCTAACGATACTGTAGTTATTACATGCAGATAACTTTTAAAACATTGACTGTAAAAAAGAAAGAAAAATTTATCACAATCTGGGGTTTTGTAGAATCGTCCAATACTAAAATTCTTGATAGGATTTATTGCCAAATTTTGTATATATATATTGTATATATAATATTGTAATCCCAAATCCCAAAATGAATCTGAGGGGTCACAAGATGATTTCAGGGATGGGAACTAATTTATTGGTGTTTATGTTTAGCTATTTATTATTTATAATTTTTTCCTGTGATATATCTTAACCTCTTTCCACTTCTAAAAATATACAACACACCGGAAAGGGGAAAAAAACTAAATTTCATCTGAATCTAGGTAGACTCACAATGAGCTCATTGTAAACCGCTCTTGTGGAAGCAATGTCCCAAGACATCGCTTCATTTTACCCTATACCCTACCCTATATCCTAATGTAATTTAATTTGGTGCAAAGTTCAAGTTAGGCTTTTAGCTTTTTAGCAGGAAGACGGGGGCATCCTGGAAGCCTAATGGCTAAAGACACCAACCCCAATGCCCCACGTCTGATCCCAGCCATGGATTTCTCAAGGTAATAAGATTGAGTGAATGCACAGGAGTATTTGGCAAGTGTGGTCTGGGTGTTCATGTATCGATCGCCAGTTGGAACTCGAGAGGGGGCTCCAATATTTCCCTCAAATGCTGGCCTGGGCACCTGTGTGAGCCCACTCACTGACACCGAGACACACAGAGGGATTGAAAGGAAGAGAAAGATCGCGTTACATGTTACTCTGTCCAGCCATTGACCAGTCAATGTGTTAAAATGCATGCTTGAATGACAGTGTACTACTTAGGCCAACATACTGACTATACAGTAAGCAATCCCTTGAAATAAATTACAAGGTTTGTAAAACCTTTTTATTTGTGTGAATAAAATAAAGTCCCTGTGGTGGTAAAACTCGTCGATTTGTGGTGTGGCCATTTGCCACGGTGAGGCCTGAACAGGGACTCTCCATCACAGAAGGATGCACAGACTGTGGAGAAGCTACGTAAGATGTCATCAGCGTCAACCACAGCAGCGGCTTGCAAGTCAGCACGCAGCTGTGAACTGGCAACTACCAACCACAGCCTGCACCGTCAGCGGCGGGAAGACTACAAAGTTGGCACACAGCAGGGAACCTGCAGCTCTACCATGCAAAACTAAAACAAAAAACATCTATGTCAAAGTCAGAATTTGAGAAGGATCAATTAATGTCACACAGTTGTATCCAGACACACTTTCAGAAAATGTCATCCCGTCTACATAATACTAGTCTGGTTCAAATAGGGATAAAGAGAGAGAGAGGGAGTTTTTGGGACCCACATTTGTTGGCGGTGCAGTGGCTCGTAATTGCTTCCTCCATCCCAGCATCCTGGGTTCTCAGTATGTGAACTAGAGGGACCAATAAATCCTGAGGTTCAACCCCTAGCTGCTCACACCCGGCCGGGGCTGGCACAGGATGAAAGGCCGGCTACACACATAACCGTAGCTAACCCCCTGCCTGGACCCTGGCCTGCAGCCCAGCGCCTATGGAGACAAAGCGCCATGTGCCATGTGTCCCGGGCTGAAGGAATGTGCCTGGTCGGCAGCAGATTACAGTGTAGAGGTATCTGTATGGAAGGTTGTTATTTGTGCTGCTTATTGTATGTGCTTGCCTAAATGATAAATAGACATACTGTACATTTGTTGTTTGTTTGGTGTTGGGTGTAGGCTACACAGTGTGCATGCTTATGAATGTGTCTTTTGGTTGTATGACATTGCCCATATGCTGTATCTTGTTATAACAGAGTCTATGTATATAGAAGCAAAATATCTCCCCTGACCTCATTCAATTCAATTCAATTTTATTTATATAGCACCAAATCACAAAAACAGTTATCTCACTGTGCTTTTCATAAAAGAGTAGGTCTAAACCATACTCTGATATTATTTACAGAAACCCAACAACCTCATGGGACATCATTTTTGGGAAAAATATGTACGCTAGTGAATAGGGAAAGACTAATTATTTTTGATCCCATTTGATTTGAGCAATGAATAACAGACATTTTTTTATGCTACCTGGTGTTTTCTTATACAGCGTCTTTATCAGCTAGCTAGCTTATCTAGCTTTGTTCCGCAACACTTGTTACTTTATGTTACCTGATGATTTTTATCCGGTGTCTTTTTATCTGCCGTTATGCAAAAGAACAAGCAAGATCCGTTGGGTTGTGTGAGTAATGTTACCCATGCAGCTTTCAAGTGTATAGTCTTTCAAATTACGTATTTTTACAGTCTTATACTTCATCAGTTTTCTAACAAACAATACAAATTTTATTCTATTATAGAAACAAGGTCCCATGGTTGGCTACAGGAAGGGAAGGGACTTTACCCCTTCTGTAATTGTGTGTGTATATATTAGGAGTGTAAATTAAGTCAGCTATAGTTATCTTATTATTTCACAAAAAAAAACTACTTTTCCGTGTAAAATAGTTTTCTACTACCATTGCTGTGTACTCCTTCATACGTATGCATTTATAAGTTTAGCTGCTCAAAAAGTAATAAAAGGACAATGTTAATCTATAAACTCAACATACTTTTGTATTTGTCTACACTACCGGTCAAAAGTTTGGGGTCACATAGAAATTCCCATTGCACTCCATTGTAGACAGAATGCCAGCTGAGATCAGTTGCATTGTTTTTTTAACCAGGGCAGTAATCAGATTACATTATGTGCTTACATAATAGTAAAATGGTTCTCCAATGTTTTTCTAGTTTTTTATTTTTAAATGATAGATTAGTACACAGAATGTGCCTTTGGAACATTGGATGAATGGTTGCTGATAATGGGCAATGTAGGTATTGCATTAAAGATCAGCCCCCCCCACCCAAATTAGCAGGTATTCTGTCTATAATAGAGTGGTATGGAAATGTAGAAGTGACCCCAAACTTTTGACCGGTAGTGTATATCTTTAAAAACATATAAAATGTATAGAGAAGTAGTTTTAATTCAGCAGCTGGTAAAGAAATAAAAGAAAAATGAAGAAAACTGATGATATAATGCCTAACATGTCTCCATGATCACAGAGAAACATCTTTAACAACAAACACACAGATTTAGGGCACATAACACAAACCTCCATTCCTCCCAGCAGCAATACGACAACCAATATGCCAGTTAAATTAGCATCCTGGCACTCTCATGTATGCCATTTGGAATGTTCAAGCGTCAGGGTCAAAGTCGTATTCGCAAAAGGTGAGGCCAAACAAATGAGATTATAGCTGAATTAGCTAATTATCATAATTTCCATTCCCTAACAGCCTGTAATATCTACGGCATAATGGTGCTTGTCAGGTTTATTGTTGTGTTTGTCTGGAACGCCTTTGCCCTCTGGACTCACCTGCTGAAACACATCGCCCATCCATTAGAATGCATTATGGAAATTAAATCTTGTTGTGTTTTTTAATATAAACCTTGATATGACGACTTTGTAGGTGTTTTTCCACAGATGGGAGAGAAAGAAGAGGAGATATGAGTATACAGAAAGAAATATGGGGGTCTTTATTCAAGGTTGGGCTGGAATTTGTGAAGGAGTACCTATTAGAGACAGACCTTTCAGGGGAAAATTGGACCCGTCTACCTTTTAAGGACGACATGCAAATTCATGTCAAAAAGGCTTTTAGTCAAAAGCACAGGGCCGGAGAAAAGGCAGTTGTGTTAAATTCATACAGGCTGATGTGCACTCACTTCGGGGATATTGCAAAGAAGACATTTGCTTTACAAGACAAAATCCCCAAAAATGTGTTTTGTGGGCATTTTACATGTTAAAAAAAGACAATTCCACTTCTTTATGTGACGAGGAACATATTGAGTTTTCATTGCATTCATATTGCAATTCATTTAGCTTATCATTAACAAACACAGTTATATTTTACTGCAAATGAAAGTTCAACTTATTGGTGTCCAGTGACAACCATGTATCTCCAATACTAATAAAAGTACATATATGAAGAGAATAAATGCTGGTTACTCAGAATGTGACAAAACCTTTTACCTCAAAAATTAAACCAAACTTTGAACAAGGCTGTTTCCTTTTGAAGTTGCACTCCAACAATTTACTACTTCTCTTTGGTAAAGTGGGGGGAGAAGAATGGTTTAACTCAAAGCATACCCTAACTTTAGTCTCGGGTATGTGTAAAGCATCAAAAATGCTGGATCCTACAAACCCCATAATGCAACTTAAAAGGATTTTTTCTGCTTGCTAAATGACCTCTTTCTAATTAAATGCAGCCAGATTACAAGACAGGTTTTAATATCAAATATGTCAAATATGTTATAGTCGCAGGGATGTTTTGTCAAACCTCGGAAAGCTCTGATATACCCACCATAGGCTAGGCTACATGCTCAGCAACAACAACAGAAAAAATTAGCAACTAGCTCCTGAACATAGTAGCATTTAGCAGCTAAAGAGCCAGATATTGTTTTCTCCAGGATAATGTACGGACCAAAAACAGAGCTAAGAGAGTGAATGTTGGACTAAAATTCACCAGGTAGACAGAAGCAACTGAATGCTAACATTGCTCCATGTGTACTTGATACAAAAAGTCAAGTTTTTGCTAGCACGTACATGTTTTGTTTACAGCCTGTTGTACTGCCCCAAAACAACCAAACACGTTTGTGATGCAGCTTTAATGTACCTTTCAATCTCATATTCAATCCAAGTCCACTTTATTACATTATTTTTACATTTGTGTCACTTTGTTCCAAACATGATTTACCTGCACTAAGGCTACAGTTAGCCTTTATATAAAATGATATGAAGGTCCACCCTGAAACCAAACATCGAGTCAATCCGGACCCAGCCCATACCTTGGGATGGGGATATAATACCTTATGAAGTTTTACATGGCTGTTGCCACGCTCCACTTTATCGTTCCCTGTCTATGTGTACAATTCAAACGTCCGTGGAGAAATACAGTGTATGCTCTCGCTGCTCTGGGGTCATCAGAGTCAGCAATGCTTTTCACTCTCCAGGATAATCTGATTGGCGATAGGAAAGGTCCACTTACATTATGTGACCTTAAAGATGGTATTGCCCCAGTAAGCGGCTCTATGGACTCTCCAATGAGTCTACCCAAAGCGAGCTGTGGGCCTCCTGGAATCCTGCAAACAAAGAGTCGAAAATCAACTGGGGAGACACTCGGCTCGACTGATAACTTCTTAACCCTGCCGATACTGACAAGCTCAGACAAGAGAATCTATCCATGCATTTTCTTTTGAGCTGACACACATGCACGTACTCTTAAATTCACATTCACATACAGTTACACATTCACATTCTCACTCCCAGCTTGTTGAAAACAATGCTTGTTCAGGTGCATTTGGCGTTTGTTACTGACACAAAAGGTCTCTAACCCTTCAGTTGTCTTCCCATCAACCATCATCTTTAGGCGCTTTTTCCAATGTTTTTGCTGTTTTTTTCCATGCTTTTTTTAATCCTAATTTTTAGGATATTATACAAAAACAATTAATTTCTGGGTTTTTTTCAGCGCTTTTTGTCATTTTTTCCGAGGTTTTGGTCACTTTTTTAAAATGCCATAAAACTGAATAAAACAACCATTCTTTGGTGAAAGAAATCATTAATTTTACCTGAAGAACATTGTAAGGCATCCTTGTTATTTTTAGGCAATTTGGTTAAAAGAAAGCCAAGTTCCTGATATTAAAAATAAAAGAAAACGGGTCAAATTGGACCTGAGGACAACACAAGGGTTAAAAAATGTATGTTTAACCTTTGTGTTGTCTTTGCCTCAACATGAAAAAATTACTTTTTTTGTCCCTATCCTCAATGTTTTTGGCACTTTTCCAAAAAAAAAGTATAACCATTTTTTTGGGGGGGGGGTTTCAACATTTTTATTGTATTTTTTCCCGAATGTCTTTGTCCCTTCTGTTGACGTTTTGTCACTTTTTTGACATTTTAGCCGTTTTTTCCAAAGTTTTTGATGCTTACTTCCAGTGTTTTTTTGTTGAAGTTTTTGTAACTTTTTCCAATATTTGTTTTGTTATTTTCCCCAATGTTTTGTCGCCTTGCCATCGCCCTGTTGACATTTTCAACCTCCCATATTTCTAATATAAAAAAACTTAGACACGGGTCAAATTTGACCACAGGACAACATGAGGGTTAACTGACGTGGGGCAGTAAGGTTTAAAAAAGGTGGTGGGATTGGGTTGAATGTAAATGTACGTTACATTGGTCATCGCTAACATTGTCGCTCTTTAAACTACGTCAACTTACATTGCTGCGGTCGAGCTGCTGCTCTGCTGGTGCGTTCCATAAAGACGCTAAAGGGAGATTTTTACATCCGTATCTGACGCTGCCATCACTGGCCAAGCCTGAATATTTGATGATTTGGCAATGAAAAAAGGTTAACTCTCTCTATTTGCTTCATTCCTAATATCTTTATCCCCAGATCTTTCTCACACTACCACAGTGTCATCCCCCTCCATCTTTGTCTCCCATCTCTCCACTCTTTGCTCTTGCTCTTGCTCGGAAAGCGAAGGGTCTTTCATTTTTTCTGACACCCTTGTCCTTCAGCCTATTGATTGGCGACCGAGCCGACGAGCTCCTGTCGGCTGCTAATAGAAAGTGAAGTTCATCAGCCTTTCCCTTCCCCTGACACACACACACACACACACACACACACACACACACACACACACACACACACACACACACACACACACACACTCTAACTCAGCCCTCCACCACTCAGGGACCCTCCCATCAGGAGACACCCAGTGATCTACTGTAGAAAGCCCAGCAAACTAACCTTTGCAGCACTATCCTTACTTCCTGCCAAACCTTGGTCTTCCTAAGAGTCTGTTTATTTATTTATTTTGGCTGGTTTTATCTCTGCGTCCTGGTCTTGTATTATATCATGCTGTTTCCATTTTTAGGACTATTGATGGAACTGCCGTATTTCAGATGCATTCAAGGTCAAATGGAAATGAAGTCTTGAAAATAAATGTCCGGTTTTTTTATTTGTTGCAAGAATACGTAATGCAAATATTTCCACTTTGCCAACATTTTTGCAGTTTCCTAAATGAAAGCAAGTGCCTATTAAATCAAATTTGTAAATTATTAGAAAGTAGAAGCAGGGTGTTTGGATTGGTAGTGCTACCCAACTAGGTACAGCTAACATCTAAACAGTACATTGGCTGTTTGGGGCGAGTAAACAAAAGAAAATTGGCTTTGCATCCTTTCACCCTGCTTTATTTTTTACCACTTGGTCCAACACATGCTGTAGAAAATATATATATCTATATGTATATCATGTTTATGGCAGAATGTAATGGGGGTGGCAAGCTCAGTCCGTAGGGAGTTGGCTTGGGAACCGGTGGGTCGCTGGTTTAAGTTTACATACAGACATATGGTGATGGACTGGTGGCTGGAGAGGTGCCAGTTCACCTACCGGGCACTGCCAAGGGGCTCTTGAGCAAGGCACTGAACCCCCAACTGCTCGGGGCGCCTTTCCATGGGCAGCCCCCTCACTGTGACATCTCTCCATTTACTGCATGCATAGGTACTGAGCATGTGTGTGTGTAATTCAAGCCTGTGTGTAATGTGTGTAATAACAACACAGTGTAAATTGTAATTTCCCCTTGTGGGACTAATAAAGGATACATTATTATTAATAATGTAATTCCTCTCCGTCTAGCTTTGTTTTGGTCTCATGAGGGAAAAGAAGCTGCTAAATGGTGTACTATGTTCCCCAGCTTTAGCTACGTTTCCAACATGGAGCATTCGTTTTAGAAAGAGTAAGGTGATTTCATACTACATACTTTACTTATTAGGCCACTTATATTTCTTCATGTCAACATCTTCCTTCAAAGAGACTTCTGCTCTTTTTCAGGGTCATACGTGTATTGTGTCTTTACTAGAATATACATGCTTCAATGTTAAAAGACATTGTATTTTTGTCATACTGCCCACAGCTTCTGCACCTGTATTCACCTTCTCTCTAAACTGTGTGGGAGTGCTGTTTCCGGGTCTCTGCTATCGCTGTCTTTGTACAGTCCATTGCAGCCGGGAATGACTGTAGCGACGTATACAGCAGCAGTTTCTACTGTTACAAATTACCAATAAAGTCTCCTTCACCAAAAATTCCACCGCCAGTCATGTTAGAGCAGGAATGTGATCTGAAATTGGGGAGAAATTAACAACATATGCATCCATGATTACAGGTTTTTCCGGGGTTAGCATGTAGCCAATGCTACTTTTACATGTAGCAGTAGATTTAAGTTATAAAGCACCACTTTGTACTGTGACAAATGACCAATAAACTACACAACCAGACATGTTTAAGCAGGAATTTATAATATGGAAATGGGGAAAACTAATCAAAATCTGCAACTACGATTTACAGGTTTCTCTGTTAGCATGTAGCTAATGTTATGGCTCCATGTTGCAGTGGACTGACTGTTGGAGCATATGGCAGCACCTTTTCACAGTAATTGTAGCATTGTATGTAATACAACCACTGAAGTAATGTGCCTGGAACTGACCATAAAAAGAAGAAGCTGTTCGAAGTGGAGTGTTTCTTTTAGGCCTACATATGTTTGCCTCATTATTTGACGCTTTAGCCACGTTTCCAACATTGTAAAATGATATGACTTGCTTTAATATATTTCTATTCCAAAGTGTTGATGTAACATCTTAACCTAAAACTGTTACAGTCTACATATCTCATGAGAAATGATAGTGATTGGGGATGGCTCTGTCATTATGCTAGGACATGTAAGATCTACTGCATCTGGCATGGCACATGGAAGAGTCTCGTGTCTGAAACCAGCAGGCTTTTTTCCCATAAGGCGATGATAGGTTCAATGAGCAAAACGCTCCGTAACACTGTCATTAAAGTAGTGTTATTTAAAGCTTGGGTCGAAGAGAGTTAATTAGGGTATTTTCCTTAAAGTTCACATCACACTGCTTCTTAACTAAGTCTTCCCTGTCATTTAGAGTTTGGCTGAACTAAACAGGCGCTGAAGGATTGTTCATCGAATTTCTGTGTTTTTGATGCTGAATAAACTTCCATATATTACCGTTTGTCATTCGATTAAATGGTATATAGAGTAATCTCCCGTGATCTAGTACAAAATAGAGGTGGACGGCTTAGCTTTGTAAAAAAAAAAGAAAAAAGAAGAAGAAAAAAGAACTACATAGTCAGTGACTACAGATACATGAAATCCAGTCAAATCCGCAATGTGATTTGTGATTTACACTTCTTGTATAAAAGTGTGGTTGTTCACATAACCATTGATACTATCGTGGTGTAAAGAATCCTAATTAAGCAGGCAGTAAATCCAACAAACAGGAAACACTTGGAAACAGAGCCTTAGAAAAAAGGCAGAACTTCTTGACACCAAGTACGACCACCAACTGACACCAGATAAAGAGAGCATTCAGAATCTTTCTTTTTTTTTTGGCTATAATGGTAATGACTGCCAGGAGTGTAGCAGAAAATTCTGCACCTTGTAGAAAGGCATTTTCTATGGGTCCCTCCCCGCAACCACAACTATTCGTTCAGTCCCCTTTCCCCCAGTCCGACGCCCCTGATGACTCCCCATGTGTCAGTCTACCAGGTTGTTATCTGGTTATTCCAGATAAAACTTCCTGTGCATACAACACATTTCTTCATGACGAGGACTGAATGACATTGATTACAGTGAAGCACTGTTATGTCAACTAGTGATACACGACCATTTATTCATAAGAAAATGTCACACGTTGTTTCTTAAATTCAGAAAAAGTTCTAGAGAACCCTTGGGCTGTAAAGAGTGCCAATTTACCATCACATCTATTTTAATGAGCTCTCTAGGCTTGCTGTGCTCCTACGACACCCAATGTGGCTTTGCTCACATTCTACAAGCATTTATCAAGGCATTATAAAACGGCATGTTCACCTCTCACTTTGCATTCGTTTCTAGTGTGGGCGGTTTTCTGGGAACAATCCTTGGCTGCGTCCAACCCAGACTCTAACCCCCAATTTCCACCAATATCAGAAAGGCCGCGGATCGGCTCCACTGCGTATCGGCTCAGTGCTCCGCCGTCTGTCAACACCCACCATGTCCAGATTGGTTGGGGAACGGCTACGGCCATGATTGACAGCTGAAATCACGATGACCCACGAGATCCCACATATTCATGTAGAATAGAACCACAAAAACAACAACAGTTTTTTCCATACAGAGGAGTAGAGGGGAAACAACTCTGTGCTGTGTTTTCAAGGTGTAGTGCAGGGAAATATGATCTGCCGTGAGAACACTCTATTTCATTTGGAAAGTTAACAAGTGGTTTTATGTGTTTCTGTGCTCGACTTCCTATCCCACATTATTTGACGTATGCTGAATTGCTGCGGAGCTCTCCGGCATCCGGCAAAAATAGAAGCTCTACGTATCTGCTCTTGAGAGCTGGGACGGAGTCGGAACACAGCCGTTCCGCTGTCAGTGGAAATACACACGATGACTTTAATGGAAACCTCATGACTCCGCCGTCGTGCCGGAGCAGATCCGCAGCCGTTCCACAACCAGTGGAAATTAGGAATAACTTTGCTGGGAACACACTCCCTCATTTTCTTCCTTTTGAGCGTCTCCTCTGTCAGGTCTTAAGCCAAGACCAATGGCTCCTATTAGTGAGCGTGGCAGGCCAGCTGACAGGCTAGTCAATATCCATGAGAAGGCCACTTCATTAATGATCCCTATTTGCTCCGAGAGATGGAGGGGCCAGAGAAAGTAGCCTCTGGCAGGCCACAGAGAAAAGTGAATGCCTTGCACTTATTTTCAGCAAGAAACAAGTTAGACAAGTTATAGTTAATAGAGTGCCTGACAGTTAAAGGTATATTTCAGAGAAAATGTATATTAGGGCTATATTAAGAGCAGGGACAGATGGAAGATGAATCAAATAAAAGATATAACAAAGTGGGATGTTATTTCTATATATATAACTAATGACTAATGATGATCAAGCCTAAGGATGCACCAGTTAAAGCTGCTAAGCTGCAAAGTTCACCCTCTGGTGCTTTAATATTTATTGTATGGTTGCATAAGTAGTAACATAAGCAGCGTTAGCCACTGTGGCTGAACACACAGAAGAGTGCCACCTACAGAAACTCAGTCTTTACCAACAAAAAAAAACACCAGAGCCATGACAGATGAGCACAGAAATGCCACCATAATCATAAAATGTGCATTAATATGTAGGGTGGCAAACCCGAGAGGCAAGGTTTAAAGGTCTTATGACATGGTGCTCTTTGGATGCTTTTATATAGACCTTAGTGGTCCCCTAATACTGTATCTGAAGTCTCTTTTATATAGACCTTAGTGGTCCCCTCATACCATATCTGAGGTCTCTTTCCAAATTCAGCCTTGGTGCAGAATTACAGCCACTAGCGCCAGTCCCACAATCAGCTTTCCTTAGGACGTGCAATTTCTGAGTCTGTAGCTTTTCAGGAGGAGAGCAATGGGGCAAGGTGGAGGCTGGGGGTGTGGCTTTGACCAACTGCCACTTTGCTTGTTTGAAAGCCATGATGTCTCTCTCTCATGGGTGGGCCAACTTCTCTGGGCGGGCAAAGCAGAGAAAGGGGCGGTAACCTTGACTCTTATGACCTCATAAGGGACACTCACCTGGTAGAGTGGTTCCCACAAATAGAGGTTTACTCCTTGACGCAGTGGCCGCAGGTTGGACTCCACCCTGCGGCCCTTTGCTGCATGTCATTCCCCCTCTCTCTTCCCCATGTCATATCTTCAGCTGTCTTACACAAATAAAGGCCTAAAATGCCCAAAACATAATCTTAAAAATAAAATACCTACAGACACAAATCAGTTGTCCTTTAAGCCCATGGTTGTTCTAAAAAGTCTGCACATATAAAATGTTGTATGTTCAAACTAAAATTCCGCCTCGTCTCTTTGACTTTATGATAAATAAATAATTGCAATCTTAAATCATGATAATATGATAAAATGGACATTACAAAGCAAAATGAACTTCATTTTTCATTTCATTGAGATCACATAAATAACACAGTCTGTCTACCTCATTAGTGGCCGACCCTCGTCCTGTTTCAATATGGACAGAGAGTCTCGTTTTTCACGGGGGGTTACGTTCCAAAAAGAACCCGTGATAGGCGAAATTCGTGAAGTAGTAACCTTTATTTTTTTTTACAATTTTTATACGATGAAATACACCATAATACATTGAAACCAAAGAACAAAACCTTTTTACAGGCCCAAGCATTTGTTTAACAAATAAAAGTACTGTATAAACTTTTTTATTTACAATTAACTATTGTACTGTAATACTAAGTTTAATCATCAATACGAACTGAAGGCTTCAAATTGCGGAGACGTTCTGCACCGACAAAGGCACTTGCGGTGCAGAACGTTTGCCGACATTATGGGTTTTAGAGAAACTTGAAATTGCAAGAGAATTTGCAAACTTAAATTTGGCAAGCTGTTTTACGTACGTGTATAAACCGCAACGTTATTGACACACAGGTAGAGAAGAAGCTGAGAGACTGTTTAGCCAATCAGAATGCAGAACACAATGCACGATGAAAATCCATGAAGCAGCGAGACCTTGAAAGGTGAACCGCAATATAGCGAGGGTTCACTGTACCAGACCTGAACTGAGCACACAGAACTTTTTCACCTTGGACAGATAATATTTTACAGATTGCTCAATGCCAGAGTCATTTTTCATCAATCTAGAAGTTCAATCTAAAAGTTCTAAGTTTGGTCAAAATAAAAGTTCCCATTCTGAACCCTGTAGACAATTGGGTTGATCTGAACAGAACGAAAGATAATTGGAGCCGATCCAAAATGTAGTGGATGAAAATTACACCAGTTGGTCTTGTATGAACTGACATCACTGTTATCAATAGTCAGTCCCTCCAGGATTTTTGCGATGTTGCGATCGCGCCAAATCACGCTAATTCACCCAATCACCGTGACTTTGGCCCGACATGCAATTTTGACAAATCACTGCATCGTTTCTGCTAATTTGACCAATAACCGGAGTTTCCCGTGACTTCGACCAATGCCAGCAGTCCCACATGACAGACTCTGTATCAGTATGCACAACACGGTCTCACAGCAGTTCACAAAATTGTCACGTTATTTTTAATTTTTTTGATTCTTGTACACGGACCCCATTTTCTTGTTTTTTTTAGCTGAGAACGTAAAGTATTCGCCTTGGTCACTGCGTGATAGGAAGCATTAATTTTGGAAATGGAGAATGGGGAAACGACACACCACACGCCGGGACACGAGCCGCAGTCTCTGGGGGATGCACGGGTTGGGTTTAGGAAAAGAAGAACAGGGAAATGACACGCTACACGCCGCGGAAACAACACGCCACATCCTAGGACACAATCCCCGGTCTCCGGGGTGATAGTTCTGCGTTGTTTGACCCATCCACCACCCCAACCAACCTCCCTATGCGGATTTTCGGCATTTAATAATACTCACTACTCTAATTGTGATTGCTGTGACCACAAAACATGCTTCCTATTTAAATACATTACTTAAAAAATTGTCCTCACCAACACGAAAAAAGCAAGAAAAACATGTCATTGTACATGATTCCATATATTAAATAATGCAACCATTTCACTGAGAGCCAATGACCAAGCTGGAGTGAGAACGGGTTGACGTCACATGTACGTCGCCAAATTCATTTTCTTCCTTTCTGATATGAAGACGAGACCCGTGTGACTCAAACACCTCACATTTACCAAAAAAACGTACAGTGAAAGACCTTGCAAGACATTTGAGACCGTCCTGCCAACCAGAACACATTTCAACATGAATGTCCCCTGTAACGTATTTTTCACTCTGAAGTCGCTGAAAGCTGCTGCTCTTTCAATCCATAGTTAACATTAGCATAGCATTTGTATGGCTAAGATAGCTGCTGCAGAAGCCGTGATGGTGCTGAATAGCAAAAGTTTTTTTTGGGATTGTTTTGACAAGAAATGCTAAGTTGGCATCTTGTTTGCCCTTGCATGTTGAAAAGGGGACATTGGGATATGTGTCCAATTTAAAAAGTCCCATCCAGGGCTACATCCTCCCAGCTGGCAGTGCTGAGCCACTAGGGGATTGTGGGAGAATGACAGGGAATTACAGTAAGTTGGGGTTGCTTGTGGGATCGCAGCAGTGATATGGTTTCCTAGAAGATAATACTGTGTACCGCACTCTCTGGCAGCACATCTGGTATTGAGAAGAGAAAGTGGTAAATCAGTTCAGCGGATCACAAGTTGTTTAGATAAGTTACTCTTTGCAGGCCTCCTTGAACACGCGTACTTGTTCACACACACAAACAAACACACTCACACTCAACACAGATACACACCCACCTGCCTTTAGCCCTTGTTTTCCGTCATGTCGCGGTGCTCGTCAGCAGGTGTGTGTTCCACGGCAAAAATATGTTTCTGCCCTGGATGACATGGGAGAGGTATCAGTGTAATAGAATTATCTGGAGAGGCCACTCCAAATTAACATAATATGGACTCAAAATGTAAATTGTCTTTCTGTGAAATGTAATGTGCATGTGAATCTGCTCTCTTGCTCCTCTCTGTCTTATCATCCCCGCTCACTCACGCTCTCTCTCTCTCTCTCTCTCCTTCACACACACACACTTTCTCTTCCTTATTTCCTGTCTGGTAACTGATAAAAATCCTCCCGTGTTGATGTGGACACACACACACACACTTCCACACATTTTTGGGTGCAAAATACTTAAGGAGGTGTGTGTTCCGCTGACACGTGTGAAGCTAAATGCCAACGTACCATTTAAGAGAGAAAGGGCAGCGGCACATCCAACCTTTGTAGTGTGTCATTCAGCGGCGTTCACAGCCGTTCACATATAAAAATGAGGTCTCCTCTGTCCCGGCGAGCAGCGGATACCTTTCACCCCATTACGCATGGGAGGGGAGGGGTTGTTAACAACCGCTGGGACATCTGTGGAATGGAGAGAGAGTTGATAAACAAAAAGGAATTCTTTTTTTTAATGTTTTCCCTTTGTTTGGTATCCGATAAATTAAAGCAGTCGTGTTGGAAAATGAATTTAACTATCGCCCTCTGCCTTTTCTTTCTCACTTACTTTGTTTCCTGTATCCTCACCTCCTTGCCTCCTCGCTTCCTTCTCCATCTGTGGAAGGGGTTGACAAACAAGAACAGGAATATATTTTTTTTTTCTTTTTTTGTTATCCTCGATTTAATGTAATTATTTAGATGTGTTGGAAAATGAATTTAACTATCGCCCTTTACCATTTCTTTCTCACTTTCTTTGTTTCTGGGTTCCTTGCCTCCTTGCTTCCTTCTCCAACTGTGGAATGGAGAGAGAGGGGTTGACAAACAAGAACAGGAATTCATTTTTAACTTTTTTTTTTTATCCTAGAAATTAATGGAATGTAATTGTACTATTGTCCTTTGTGATTTATTTCTTACTTCCTTTGTTTCCTGATTCCTTGCCTCCTCCCTTCACTTACAAAATGTTCCAACTATTGCATTTAACCCCCTCCACCCCCCCTTGGAATTACACGGCAGAGGGAAAAGGCCACCTCATTGTCACTAAATGCCTCTCCCATTCATTCACATGACAGCAAAGTAGTATGTCTTTTCCCACGGTAAAATGCCACATTTGAAAGCCCTCTATTCGATTAATGTTTAGAGTAAGGTTGTGTGCCACCCTTTTTGATCCAGGAACTATTTTATTGTCAAATAAGAGCCTCTCTAATTCATGTCTACTGCTGCGTTTCACCTCTAATGTACACTTTCATCTGGAATCTTCTTGAAGATTGACGGGGTGGAGTGTATGGAGATAATGAAAAAAAATTAAAAATGCGAGTTGTAATCAAGAGTTCTATTTCTCCCACAAATCTACCAGTCACAATATCTCAGCTTTCAGTTATACATTTATGAATATTTCCCTTAAAAAGGATGCAAAGCCAAACTATGTAACTTTTGGAAAAAAATATAAAGAAATATATACATATTTTTGACAAACAAAAGGTTGAGTTAATATGTATTAAAAGGCACCTTTACTCAAATCAACACACTTGCGGCTACAGCTTTGGTATGACCAATAGCCTAAGGTGGCTAATGTTAGCTAGCAGTAGACAAACTCCGCTGGATATTGCTGTGTATATAACGACGTTGCTATAGGTTAGTTACACAATTTAACATTTTTTAATTTATACTGTTTATTCATCCCCAGTGGGGGAAATTACAATTTACACTCTGTTTTATTAGAAATCACTACACACAGGCCTGATATACACACATGCACTAATGGAGAGATGACAGAGTGAGTGGGCTGCCAGTGCTGGGGGTGGTACGGTGCCTTGCTCAGGGGCACCTGTCAGTGCACAGGAGGTAAGGCGGCATCTCTCCAGCTACCAATCCACACTTCGTACTTTGCTCCGTACAGGGACATGAACCAGCGACTGCCATCCCTAATGAACTAGCTAGAAAGCATTCAGGGATAGGAGAAGAACTTGCTCTGGGTCATTGGCGTTCCAACAATCCCAATAGTTTTGGGAGGCGCTAAACGTTAATGGCGGTGCCTCTGCTAAATCGCCTCTGGAAAGAACTTGTTTTGGTGGAACGTATGTACGTTCAAAACAGAAAACTCAGATTGGACAGACAGGTGGAAGCAGAAGGTAACGGACATCAAATTAGGGACATCCGGCGGAATAAACCAGAAAAGAAACATGGTTGATTTAGACTAGCCCCACTGTGGGGAAAGACAGGACAATTTTTGTTTATTTTCATTGAGATGAGGTGTGTATGCCACCAAATCATCTTCATAAACATCTACCAAAGCATCTTGAAAACAAACTGAAGGTTGGCTTCTCTTGGCTGCCAGAAAGCAGAGAGAGAGGTTGGGTTTTTTTTAAGTTAGAGTGTGGCTACAGTACACACATACATACAGTCACTGTCTTCAACTTTCTAAATAAAATGCCATAAGTGACAGCACTTATAATCTGACCGAATATAACTTGTGCCAACTATAAAGTTTTGACTTTGTATCTTCCGTAGTCCATGTTAGATAATGGCCAAGGGCCTTGAGAGACACATCTAATAAATCACTGTATTTCTCTAAAAAATCACTGTATTTCTCTAAAAAGGCTTCTCTTGAAAGAATCAATATTCCATAATGAATAGGAAAATCTAATGAAAGAAAAAGCAGTGGATAATAATAAATAGCATTGGAACTAAATGCTTCAAAGTAAAAGTAATGGAATTTGGAAAAGAAAAGAACACGATAGAAAGGTGCACTTGCCCTGCACACATTTAATTAATGAAAATACATTGACTAAAGTTCAACTACTTAACAAACACCAATAAATATTGGGCCTTTAAAATCATGGAATACATGGTTCTTCTAGTCATTCTGACATACAGTAGGTGAATGGTGGGCATTTACAGTATATAGCTCTTTCCTACCTTACCAGACAGAGCGCTTTACAATTTGCTTCTCCTTCAGACATGACAAGCTGGGGGAAAAAATTATGTAACGCCTTCTAGTTTTTTGTGTTTTTCAGGTTTTCACTGATTGCACAATTAGTCCAAAGGTTCACAACAACATTTCTGGGTTTGACTTGGCAACAAACTGTCCATACTTGATGAGTTTTTGACATGACAAGGCCGTGTCCTAATAATTTCCTTATTACTATACAATTAAATATTAAACAGTAATTAACTGCAGGCAATATTCTATCATTTATATTTTTTAGAGACTCAAAAAATGCTTTAAATATAACTGCCCCTTAAGATTAAAATTGATATCTGGATATAATTCATAGGGTATGTTTTAGTTGGAGATCTCTGATTAAAGGGACACTATGCAGTTTTGGCCATTTCTTTGCTGTTTTTTCCTTTTTTTTTGCTGGCAGGTTTCTCTATAGAGCCCCCCCACACACACACACACACAGCTTTGGATTAGATATTTGCCAGCTCTTCTATTAACTTGTGTCTGAGTCGTCCCTCAGTCAGTCTGTTGTTTCCTTTTTCTCTCTTCCTCCGACAATGCTTTCCTAGCTTTCTGCTTCTTCTTTGCCGGCTCAGCCATGACGATAGTGTGAAAAACTCTATCGCTACCTAGTTAATCGGTTCCTGAATGGGCGTATGGGTGCAGTGCCGTGAAGCAATTTGTTACATCATGATACCTGATATCACAAGATACTTCCCGACCCTGAGTCCAGCGACTCGCCGGCCGAAAGTTGCCAGGGTGGTTTTTCTGCTCACAGGCGCTAGGGGGGAGCGAGACGACCACCATTCAACTAAAAAAAAAGTCATGTAACCATTCCAATGACTCCAAAGCAGTTAAGGTAAATTCAGCTAAAAAAACATAAACACAAATCGCATAGTCTCCCTTTAACTTAAGCTGTTCCTTCCTAACAATAAGATTTTATAACTTGTTGTCCGGGCCAAGAAGGCTTGTGAGCTTCAGGGCCCAGGTCTGAAGGTCTGAAGGCCTCTTATTAGGTAGCAAACTAGTCTGGATCAATGGAAGTACATATCCAGGATAGAGACGATCGCTCACCTACCGCTATCATGCAACAAGGCCGGACTGCTTGGTTCTTTCAATGAATGATTGGAAAAATTTACAAAGAATATGTTTTTCATTTCCTCTCTAACTGGGACGTTTCGGGATAGGTACCCACGGCGATACCCTGGTAACAGCAAATGAGGTTCAACCATGTAACCAGCTAATTTAAATAGCTAACAGTTAACTTCATTTAATAGTTTATGAGTCATTTTTTTGCAAATGTTCCTTCCCCCCTGCCGCTGCTGTATCTGTGGTGTAGCCACACTTTACTCCACAGCGCTGTGGATGGATGGATAGATAGATAGATAGATAGATAGATAGATAGATATTTATTGATCCCAAAAAAAATATGGAAATTATGGCTTATGAGGTTTAAGAATGCAAGACTAGTAGCCAATCACCTCATTATAAGGTAAATAAGCCTTTCGTGGTTGGGAGAAAGTTAGTCCTCTTTGATATTTGGGAAGCCGATAGCTGCCACGTTTGAGCATTTTGCTTTCAACCAGGTCCAAAGTCCAATTTATGAACTCATTTATTGCAGCAGACATTTTGACTTGTCGTAGCAGGAACAGCACAGGTAGACCTACATTAATAACATTATTGATGGCTCCTTTCCATGTAGGTGCTTTTCATATTTATCTAACATACGCCTGTTGCTGACATGGTGAGTGTGTGCGTGATGTATCGCCGTGTGTAACTTTGTATTGTGCATCCTGTTTGTCTAGTAGTTAGTTTGCTGCTGTTATGTCACTGTGAATGCTGTTTGAATTGTGTAAGATTGTTATTTGCACTCAAACCACAGCGCAATTCAGAAGATTTAATGTTGTAAATGTTTCTGAAACAACACATTAATTTCATCACGTGTCCCATTGGGAAATAAATGTTCAGGATAATCGGTACAAAAATATGTTCATCCGAACTATATTGATTTGGCAAAGCCATGAGGCTGTGGCTTATGAAGGGTTTTTTCTGTCACAAATGCAGCTTTTAGAAACGTCTTCCTGGTCAGCATGCCAATTCATAAAATGGTGAAATAACCCCCCAGCAACTGTCTTTGACTTCAACTAACACCCATGATGTCTCTTCCTTAAATGCAAACATAAAGGTTGAACTCTGCAGAAGTCCACAGTGAAAGGCTCATAAAGACAATGCTGAAGTCATAGAAAGTCAGGTAAGGGTATCTGGTAATGCCGATGAAGGTAATTCATTATAGTTCATATACTTATACTTATTCTGTACAGTCATACTTGTTTTTAGTTCGGGCAGTATTTATGAGCCAGTGGAATGGAATGTCCTTCACATGAGCACTCTGTTGAAAAAATAAAAGCTAGGGTTGGACGGATTATCGGCCCTGGCCTATTATTGGCCCATTTTTTTGGCAGTTTGTAGATTATCTGCATTTGCATTTTATTTGCCTGATAACCGATAAAGTTAATTAATTAAAAAGTGTTCTACTTTGCCTCGAATACAGCTCTGTGTCTGTCCATTTGCTTCGGTTTCACTCACCACTGAGCCCCAATTTCCACCAACTGCGCAATGGCTGCAGCTGTGCGGAGTCATCAGCTTTCCATTAAAGTCAATGTGTATATTTCCACTGACTGCTGAAGGTGATAGTGATAGTGCGGGACAGGAAGTCAAGCACAGAAATAAACAAAAACATCCGGTTAATTTTCAAAGTCAAATACTTGGGTATTTCTGCACTACACCTTGAAAACACAGCACAGAGTGGTTCCCCCTCGACTCCTCTGGATGGAAACAAACTGTTGTTGTTTTTGTGGTTCTATTCTACATGTATGTAGATCTCGTGGGTCCTCGAGACTTCAGCTGTCAATCACGACCGCAGCCGTTTCACAACAAACCCGGACCTGGTGGGTGGTGACGATCCGGGGTGGGTGTTGACAGCGGACACCATTCCACAGTTGGTAATCCAGGGTTAGTCTGACTTAATGTCCTGCCAACAACACTATCTGACTAACTTTTACTATGTATTATGTTGAAAGTTTCTATATTAAATAATTGCTTAAATCAGTTAAACAAAGTTTTGTGTTTGAGTTTGTAACATTCCAAAATCTTAATATTGACTTCAACATTTAAATTTTCACTTAACGCATATTGGTTCCAGTTTCATTAACTACTAATATTCTGTTTTGTCCATGAAAAACCAGTATTGGTCAATCCCTATCAGGTCAATATGACCAAACAAGCTCAGCAAAAGCTTTTCAACTGGCTGTGATCCAGGACCACGGCAGGCATCTCAGGTCCACAGACGACCTCCCAGAAGAGGACCAATAAATCACTGGTACTGACCTTTCCTGGCATCTGGGACCTTAGTGCCTCCGAATGCTAGAGACGAGAACAAGATTGAGACTTGGAGAAGGAGTGATGAACTGCAGATGGCTACACTCTATACACAGAAACAAACACACACACACACACACACACAGCCTGGGTCACTCACCTCTGCATCGAGCTATCTGTCTCTTTCTGTCTTGTGTTGCTGAGTGATTGTTAAAGTGGACAAATGTGAGGGTTTTGTTATGGTCCTATAGGGTAAACTAGTGTAGAAAATTAGATTGTTTGAGTGGTTAAATAGACAGACTAACAGATTGATTTACAGATGACCATTTGTATGGTGATCATGGTTTATTATGATTTTTTTTTTTCTCCAAAAGAGATCAATAAGTCTCTGCTAAGAAAACAACCTGTTTCAGTAGTCACTATACCGCACTTCTTATCTTTGCAATTTGAAAGTAGTTTGAGCTCACAATGTTTGTCACTCATAAAATGATATGCCAATCACTCACATTAAAAGTAAGGTATATTAAGGTTGTCAGGGCCTCACAAACCCCAGGCATACATTTGTATCATTTTCAAAATACAATATGTAACTTTCTGCAACACTTCTTGGGTCTGCAAAGAAGAAGGAAAGTGCATTATTTGGGGGTTCAAATCCCCATTATGAAAAGGAGGCTTTTGCTTTTTTTCAAGCTGGAGGTTTTTCCATGTGAGTGCATTGTTTTCACACATCTTAACAACATATTGTATAGAAACAGAATGAGTTCTGGGGTCCATCCATCCATCCTTTCACTTATTCCTGCAGCTTGAAGGCACCCTGTGTGCCAACAATTGTTTTCCAATGAATGCTACTTACATACATATATATATATATATATATATATATATATATATATATATATATATATATATATATATATATGTATACTGTACATGACACTCTGAAGTAAGGAAATGGATTTGTTTTACAAGGTGGTTCTCTATCTGACCGCACTGCGTTCGCTCCCTCCTCCCCCCCACTCTCCAGTGGTGGTGGAAGGTCTCCATATGCTAGGTGACGTGGCCTGGCGGACGCATACTGTCAGGCGGGCGTGTCATGCCCAGCGTGGAGCCTGGCTGGGGAAGATGGAAGGTGGGCCAGCGAGCCATGCCACACGGCTGGTGGCCATATTAACCCTTGTGTGTCAGTGCATGTGTCTGTGTGTGTGTGTTTGTGTGAATGGGGGGGAGTGGTTGTTGCTCTCGTGTTCCTACATACGTTAGCTGTCTAAACACTCCCTCCTTCCTCCAGCACACACACTCATTAGACCCCCTGTGGTGCTGCAGAGTGTAGATATTCATTCTGCCAGTAAAAGAGGGGGAACAACAAAAGGCCCAGGCAATCGGTAAAGGCTGAAGAACAGAAAGTGGACTGGCAGAAATATAGAGGCCATTTAAATACACTTTGTATGGTTTGCATGTAAAGTGCTTTCTCCATCCAAAGTAAAAGCATGTAAATATACCTCACCGTGCTGTGAGCATTTACAGTGTCATCTTCTGCCTTTTACAGCTTGCACAAATCATGCCCAATTTGTGTAAGAATAAAGAAAAAGAAGCATGTAAGGCAAGAAGAACATTAGATGAGGAGAAAAAAAAATATGCCGAGATATTGCTGAAGTCATTATTTGGCAAGGTTGAGCCCCTTTAGCTTCCTGCTCACCTGCTGTGATGTTCAGGCTAATGGTGAATGATTAATAACAGACTGTGGTTTTAAATGCACTGATACATCAGGCATGTTAAAATACAGACACAAGTACTACACAACACTCCAACAGGAGCATTCTTTCTCAATTTAGAACATTTCATTTGAAGGGGTATGTGCATAACACTGATATGACACCGTCATGAACATGAAGGAGTCTTTATAAATTATCATGACTGTTGTCATTGTAATTCGGTAAATTTTGACACTTTTAATGTTATGTTAGCATCGTTTGATAGCTTTCTGAGTAATGACAACTTGACATTAAGCAAGACAATACAACTTGCCAGGTTTGCTGTGTCACGTGTTTCATTCAAAATATTAAGTTTAAGACATTGTAGCGTATAAAAAAGCCCATATCTTGCTGGTAATTAACCCTAGCAGGGGTGACGTGTGATATGTGAAGGGTTTCGCTCTGAGGACAGCTTGTATTTACAGGAAATTTGATGCAACGTATCACAGTGCGATGTGATGCGAGGCATCACTGTGGGCAGAACTGTGTATTCAGTGTTCATTAGCCGTAACCTCCATTCCTAATCAATGCATACTGTACATGTAGGCTGTGATGGTTGTATAAAATAGAGTAAAAGCAACTCTCAGCTATTTTTGGAATCAAATCCAAGTTTTATTAGGCTTATTCTAAACCTCGATTTCCTTTCACTCCATGTGTCACTTTAAGCATTTGCTCAGGTTCACTGCTAACCAATGTGGTTCTATTGAGCTTTATTCTTTTAATTTTTTTATTTCCACACTGGATCATGCACCAGAAAAGTAATAGGAAAAAAAAAACTTGTGTTAACTATAAGAACTGACCTTTTCTTCATCTCCAGCACTGGGAAGATCTGTCAAGATGGCATCTGGAAAAAGACAGAAAGAGGTAGAGAGACAGAGAGAGGAATCAGAAAATGATGTTAATGCCACATGGAGGATTTGGAGCAGTGACTCATGAGTCCCTCCCGAACGACGATATCAACCAGCTGTCGCCATGTTGCCGACCTTTACCGTGGCCCAGGGTGACCGCCGTTTTAGCGCCAACGTTAACTTGACCCTTGACATTTCCACGGCTCAGTGCCACCGCAGGCTCTGGGGGGGTGGGGGATGGTAGCAATCAAGATCATGTGACATGGTGTGTGTGTGTGTGTGTGTGTGTGTGTGTGTGTGTGTGTGTGTGTGTGTGTGTGTGTGTAAAGATTTTGAGCTTATGACAAGACATTGGCAGTAAACCATTTCAAATGGAGTGGTGAGTCTGGGTCCACATGCGATTTAAGGGGTACCAAATACAGTATATTGAACACAAGTGTTACATACCACCAACCCTCCATAGGCTTGGTTCTACAAAAGACTAACGATACACATATAACAATAAAACACAAGAATACTCATTTAGTGTCAACCTATTGTACGTATCTATTCATCACTGCATATTAATAATATCCTTTCTCTTTCCATCTTTTTAGGGATGAAGGTGGAGTTAATAATGTATAAAAATATTTGACACAGTTAGGGATGGGGGCTGAGGCTTAATATTACAGGGGTACTGCCCCCCCTAAGTGATGTCAATATTGTACCTTTGTTATTCTGATGACAATTGTAATGATCACCATGTCCACACATATTGCATATATAAACCCTAACAATGGCTATGATATCAGTGACGGTGGTTGAGATTACAATGAGTGACAGCATTTTACTGAAGTGGTAATGAGTGAAATGTTGATTATGTTGTATGACACTAATTGTTGTAAAGTCTGTAAGGACGGTGGTTGATTAGATGATTAAAATGACATCAGAGGAGTGGTGTGGAGTATGATGACTGTGATGATGAGATAGAAGATGATTTCAATTATTCTGATGATGATGATGGCGATGATAGTGAGGATAGTAATAAGTGAGGATTCAAACTATTCCAATCATAATAATGATGATGATGATAATAATAATAATAATAATGAAATTTAGATGAGGATTCTGATGATAATGATGAGAATATGAATATTTTTAAAGGATTGTGATGATGAGAATGATGATGATTTTGATGATGATGATTCAATAATAATGAGGATTTAGATATTTTAATGCTTTTTTGGATGCCTTTAATTATGCTGTGGATGATGATGAGGTTAGCCCTGCATATCTTTTTATGATTAACCCATTTTCTTTCTAAATTTTTGGACTGAACTGAACTGAACACAACTTAACACCATTGCAGCAGAGGATGTTGAGCAGAAACATGGAGGCAGCAGGTGACTCCAACCACATCTCCAGAGCCAGAAACACCTGCAGGAAGCAATAAGAGGAGAGAGGAGAGGGGCGAGCACAAGACTCAGAGAAAGGGAAGAAGTCAAGTTAGTAACATGCATTAATGGGATGAGGTTGCATACAGATAGAGAAAAGGGGGAAGAGAGAGGTACTCAGTGCATCATGGGAAGTCCCCCAGCAGTCTAGGCCTATAGCAGCATAACTAAGGGATGGATCCGGACTCTCCTGAGCCAGCCTTAACTATAAGCTTTATCAAAGAGGAAAGTCTTAAGCCTACTCTTAAATGTGGAGACAGTGTCTGCCTCCTGAACCCAAACTGGAACCTGGTTCCAAAGGAGTGGAGACTGATAGCTGAACACTCTGGCTCCCATTCTACTTTTAGAGACTCTAGGAACCACAAGTAACCCTGCATTCTGGGAGCGCAGTCCTCTGGTGGAGTAGTAAAGTACTATTAGCTCTTTAAGATAAGATGGTGCCTGACCATGAAGAGCTTTATAGGTGAGAAGAAGGATTTTAAATTCTATTCTGGATTTTACAGGAAGCCAATAGGTTGTCATGTCACCTGGTCCAAAATTCCTGGACCTTATCACAGGACCATAGGACATGACATAAGTGGGCGTCCTCTGTCTTACATTTCCAACAATTTGGTGTTTCTTTAGCATTGAGTATCTTGACACATTCAACAATTCTAATGATATACAGTGACTTGGATAGGTTTACACACCCACAAGTTGATTAAAAAGAAGAATAAAAAAAAAATCTTTTGGAAATTGATCTTAATGCCTTAATGGGTGTGTAAAGCTATGTAAGTCACTGTACTTCCAGTGATTAAGGGTGATAATGATGAGATGATGATTATAATAAAAGTAGTCTTGCTTTGCCAGACCCTCCTCCACAGTGCAGCGGAGGAGGGTCTAGCTAGTCCACACAGCATTCCGGCATGGGAGAAAAATCACAATTGTCATGGGCGGTGTTAAGCTTCGCATGGTGCCGCTTCAAAATAGCCTTGAGAAGGAATTAGTTTTGGTGGAATATGTGTACGTTCAAAGGTTGTTTTAGTCGTGCAACCGAAAACTCAGTTTGGACAGATAGTCTAGCTAGTTGTCTGGATTTACCCTGCAGAGATCAAAAGAGCAGCTAACCATAGTCCTCAGAAATCCACCGGAGGATAGAATTCCAAAACAAAGAAAGCGGAAGGTAACGGACATTGGCAAAAAGACATGCATTAGGTGGAATTTCCTTCAGCACCAGAGCAATGCCGGGAGTGGAAAGTTGTGGATATAGACTAAAATAAAGGTAATATTTTTTATTTGGTTATGATGGTCATCATGGTGGTAATGTTGATAAAGTCATGTGGATTATAAATAATTTGAAGCCTAATTTTAATGACAATATTTAAGATAAAAATGATGATGATGATAATGATGAGACTAATGCTGTTTTGATAGTGATGACAATAGTGATGATGGTGATGATGAATGTAACAAAATCCAGCCTGACACAATATATGCCAAAGCATTACAATGAATGAATATAGAAAGACCTCCTTACATAGACAATGGAAATGAATATGACAGTGAAAAACAGAGGGGTCAAACCTCCAATGAAGAGCTGAAGGGTAGAGGTGAGAGGACAGGGAAGGCAGAGAGATAAAACGCCCATACAAGCAAGAAGTAAGGGAGCAAAGTCTGAAAGGACAGGTAGAGAAAGAACAGGAGGCAAGACAGTCAGAGAGGGAGAAAATGGATGCAATGGCAGACCCATGAATGGAGATAAAAGCTGTAATACATGAAATTAATGGTGGTCCTCACAAGTACTACATGAATCACAGTCTTCGGCTACAGTGAGAGAGAGAGAGAACAGTGCAGCTCAATAGTCGCAACTTCAAAGGTCTCTCTGTTTAACCGAACTGCGTAACACCTCTGACAAAGGCACAGAAAGAGAGAGAAATGGAAGGATGAGAGAAGTCCTAGCAATGCCCGGAAGAGGAGAGTAAGTTTACATACTGGAGTAGGTTCGTTTGGTTTGAATTTTTTGTGATTAATGGATTTTCTTCTGTCTGTGAAGACAGTCAACATGCAGAGTAGCGCTAGACTGTGGCATCTGCTGTATGCTGACACATATAAGTTAGCAGTTATTACCAGTTTTTGACTTGTAAATACACTATACACAGTTCATATGAACATTCAAGTCAAGATTACCACTTTATTGTATCCAAATTGGCACTACATGAATTGCCTATACAAGTTAAAAAAAAACATTGTTCGAGCAGGCAGGGGCAGCGGGTAGAGGCAACACTTTTATCAGACCGGCCCTTGAGGCCTTAAAACACTACCACCGTGAAAAGTCCTGACTCTCCCGAGTCCCTCACCGCTTCAGGGTTGGGGTAAGGCATTTGACTTGAGTTAAGGTTCGGATAGCCGATTGGTCAGGGGATAGGACCTGAACCAATGGGGTTACCTCATGGTAGGTGATCCACAAAAGCTTACATGGTCGGAACAAGGGGATGTCGGAGCAGAGGGTTTATTTCTTTCAAAAACAAAGGGACGTCGGACTAGTCGGCTGTAGGGAAGTTGTCAGATTATGGACAATGGAGCGTTGGAGAAATTAAAAATCTGGCTCAGGGCAGACAACGGAAGCTAACGTTAGCAACCTAGACAGTAAGCTAGCTACTATACTGAATCCCTGGGATCAGTCCAGGGGTCTGAGCTCACGCCAGCCTTGATTGAGAAGCTGCTAACTATGACCATTAAGAAAGAGTTGTATAGGATATCGGGAAGAAGTCTACAGGAACTGCATGTTCTTTGTGTTGTTTTTATTGTGGTTGTAACTAGCTTGCTAGTTCCCTGGCTATCCGCTACAATCAATAATTAACATATCTTGTAAACAATAATGCGTCTGTAAATGTTCCCGTCGTTGTCAACAGGTTGATGGGTCTTTCTGTTGACATGAACTGTAGTGGTATGCATTAAAGGGTTGCTCAGGATCTATAATACTGTTTCTGTTTTAGCTTTTTAGCTATTGTTTTCTTGCTAACCAGATCTAATCTGTAAAAGCAATTCACAAGTTTATATGATCTGATTTTATATGAACTGTGCAAGTAGGAGGGGAGGAGGGCCACAACATCATGGCCGCCAACAAAACTTAGCAAAGATTGTTCTTGTTCGGGCTTTAACTTCTGGATATTGGCAGTGTTGCCACAACGGACTGGATGGCTTTGCTCGCATCTTTCACCGCCAACACGGAACTACAACTCTACAACAACGTCATCGTTCTCAGCCACTCTTTCTGTTTGGTGATTGGACCGGTAAATATTTGGCCGGAGAAAACCCAAGAATATACCGCAAACCCAGACGGTAAATGAAATGAAAATTGAGTGGAAATACGTTCGAGGGCACAGCCAGGCTGGGAAATTCCAACTTTTTAGTACAAATGGAACACGCCATAAGTTTCTGCACTAGAAAACTTACTTGGGACACAAATGATGAATCTCTATCTCTATGAAAACATATTTATCAGCCAACTCAACAGGAAATACTGTACATTTTAGTGTTCTGACACAATGAAGTGACCAGATCGCATCACATATTGTTACAGTAACACTAACACACACTATGAATGCTTGCTGCTTAAACAGACTCCTACTCGAGGCATCAACATTATATGTATGAAAATAAAGCACACTGGAAACATATATTGCGGCACATGCAGTTCTACATAACAACACACTTACACTCCAAATCCCCTCACACTGCTGTGGTTCTTAAACTGTTTTTTTTCCCACCCCACCCATATACTCTTCCTTGTTCTCTCTACTCTTTAAGGCCTGTTCTTCCGTGAATAAATCTCTGTAATTTGAAAGTGACAAGGAGGAGATTTATGAAAGTGTAAGTGCCCGTTTCTGGTGGAATTTATAGTGCAGAGCAAGGGATATGCAGATGAGAGTGCAAAGGGTGTTGCAGGTACAGGCAGATGTGTGTGTGTGTGTGTGTGGTATGACAAAGTGGCCTACAAGACTTCTTAATCTTTCAAGTATTATTATACATGGCATAGTAGTGGCCAGGCTGCAGCATAGATGTTGAAGAAAAGGGCTTGTGTGATCTGGTCTGAAACCTGTGTGTGGTCCAAGACAATCAGGCTGCAGAAATTGAATGACAAATGGTGTCTGTTTCCCCAACACCCCAAGAACAAAGCAAGGCCTGTTGCATTAAAATCAAAAAGATGAAATATTTAATTTGACAATAGTTAAAATTTCATATGAAAATGGACAGTCTTAACCCACATCGAACAAGTCTTTCTTACTTAATAAATCATTAATTTGATTTCAACTACTGTAAACCATAAGTGACCACAAATAATAAGAAAAGGTTGCTCTTCTACTGCAAAATGAATTAATGCTTTCAGATTTTCTGAACTGGACTAATTTGATTATGGTAATAGTATCAAAATATCCAAGTAACTTGATAACATAACTTGCTGACATAATGATGTGATGACTGTTCAGTACAGCAACTCTGACATATAAGTTCTACTGTGTTCTTTGCAATGGCTGCCACTCTGTCAAGTTTGTGTTTTTAGCAATAAGAAACTTGGTTTTAGTTCCTGTTGGTTCATGTGTTGGTAACCAAAAGGCAGGAGAGCTTATATTTAAAGGCGCCAAAGTCACATTTCAGTTGAAGCAAAGCAAAAACGCAATGCAGGTCACTGGGACGGAAACACACACTGTAGAAAGGGCTTAGTTGTATCAACTATAATGACTGAACTAGTTGGGTGAATTATTTTCAGGATTGTGCTGCTAATGTAACAATAATAATTGATGGTACAAAGGTAATTTGGCCCTCCAACTTATTGCCAACTTAAGTTTTTACAAAAACTAATATGAAGTTTTCCCTAACTATTATGCTAAGTTTTTACATTAAAATACCAAATTTTTTGCAACTTGCAATCAAAATAGTCAGAACAACAGCCTCTAGAAAGCATCTTTCTCTGCATTCCATTGACCAGGTATTTAAGGAATATGGACAGGGCGCTGTTGGGTTCCTGCTTTTTAAAATCTAACTTTAAAAGTGCTATATTTTCTATTATTATACATAGGCCTGTAAAGCATCCTTCAGCTATTTGTTATGGAATAGAAATCCAACGTCTAGGTAGTATTCCACCTGGTTGAGTGTGCACCCCATGTACAAAGGCTCAGTCCTCACAGCAGCGGGCGCAAGTTTGATTCCGACCTGCAGCTCTTTGCTTCATCTCAATCCCCATCTCTCTTCCCCTTTCCTGTCTAATGCTGTCCTGTCAATAAAGGCCTAACATGCCAAAACGATTATCAAAAATGTTAAAATTATTTAATTTGCTTTAGATAAGAAAGATAATAAAGATAGAAACAATAAAACTAAATAATGTTTCAATATTCAATATATTTTTTGCAGGCTTTAACAAACACCATTTCCCATAAGCCCTAGACCTAATGGGCTAATTCAAACATGTTTGCCTAAAGGAAAGAGCGGACTGAACAGTGTACACTTTTTAGCCCAACCCTAACCCATCCTTAGATCATCCTAAGGAATCACTTTTCCACATTTATTTCTAACATTAAAACATGATTTATAAAGCATGCCAACAAATATTTTACTAACTTAGTATGCTTTGCACTAAAAAGGTATACAGTATATAAAGGTTGCACGTGGCATAAACTTATTGTAAGCCCAGTTTAATAACCACCACTTCAGTGGTTCTTGGCTTTAAATTTCTGAAGACCCCTGCAATAAGGAGAATGGTGCTATTTACTATTTAAGTTAACTGATGCTAGCAATTTGCCATTAGCACCTTAAAAGGTGTCAATATGTAAGTGAAAACAACAAATGTGTGAAAATAAAACATTCCTATCTGTAAATGAATAATTCTAACAATATGTTGGCTCTATATGATATTTGTGGAAGCTAGCTTAGCTTGAAATAGCGCACAATACAAATCTAGTTTCAATGATAAAATAAAAACATGTGGTTATGTGTTGGTAACCTAAAGACAGGACTCTCTGAGTATTTAGTCCGATCTTGCAAGGTGACCATTGAGTCAAGGGAAATGAAAAGGCATGCTGTTGGCTCGCTAGCTTAGTTATCTAGCTAACAGCTAACAGCTAACAGCGAGCTTTCCCGCTTGCGAATGTACAAATCCTACTATGGCCGTGTCCAGACACACCCTTCAGCAGTGACGTGCAGTCAGGGTAGGCAAGCTAGGCACTGCCTACCCTACCCCTGCCCAAATTCAAGCATAAAAATGTTTATTAAATAAATGTATTTAATAAACTTGTATTTGTATTTTTACTGTTTATTCTTGTGATTCATATTTGTGTTATTTCAATTATTTAGACGGTACGATGACAAATGTAGCAGTTACGCATAATTAAATAGAAATGGTGCCTTTACTGTCCATTCAAGCGATCAACCAATGTTGCGCATGCGCACTTCAATCCTGTATTCTTTAAAATGTACGGCAAAAAGCACAACTCTGCTGTGCCTTTGCACGTAAATGTGTTATGCCAGTAATCATCTCCGCTACATATCAAACATGGACCAATTAAAATCGAGATATTACTGGCCCTTTGCGTAGCTGACGTCATTACACCAGCTACGTTGTAAACGCAATCCCCGCAAAATTCAAAGTCAAAATGACAGCAGCGGTGTCCGCCGATATCACAGCGGTGAGGAATTTCTCTAAACTCGATTTTAATTAAAAAAAAGAACTAATAGCAAGATGGAGGTCTACGCCAGCCTTAGATGACTACTGCAGCAAAAGGGACAAAAACTTGTCAGATCGTTTCAAACTGACTGGTTTGGAAGAAAAGATGTGGCTATGTGGCTGTGCTAACAGTCAGCGGCTGGACCTCTACGGGGTCCTGGGATCTGAACAACCTGCCCACAGCTTTAACCAAGCATATAAAACCATCAGCTCATGTAATACCGGCAACTACAATTTTGCACATTTTCCACCCTGAAACGGATCCAAACATACACTCGGAACCGGACTGGGCAAGCACGTCTTTCAGCCCTTGCCATTGTGTCAATTGAGAGTCAGAGACTATGCAAACTGAAGGCCCATAAAGACGAGTTTTACAACGCAATGATCGACGTCTTCACGAAGAAAGAGTATCGGATGGATTTTATGTGCAAATAATCTACCGATTGGTGAGTCTGAAACTATTTTGGGCTTAGTGCTAGCCATTTGCCTTCATATTCAGTTGAGCAGTGTGTGTTTTCATTGTTGCTGACTGTGACTGACAAACATAATTGGCCGCTGTGCAATAATTAGAACAAAGATGGATTCTGATGCTGGACATTAACTTGTGTGTGTGTAAGCGAGAGAGAGAGAGAGAGAGAAAGAGAGAGAGAGAGAGAGAATATGTCACCCAGAGTATTTGTCTGAAATCATTGCGATCTTCAAATCAGTGAGTTTTAGAAGTCCTAAGGTCCAGGTATACACAGTGTAGTGATCAGGCTCTTGCGGTTGCTGCCCCGAGACTCAGGAACAAGTTACACCCCCAGCCCCCCGATATTCGCACTGTTACAGATGTCGCTCTTTTTAGGTCCAAACTCAAAACATATCTGTTCAGTCTGGCTTTTAATACGTAGCAGCGGTGTGACGACTTCATTCTTTTGTTTCTTTGAGACCTTTTCTGATTTCACTGTTTTCTATGTTCACTCTTTCTATTGGATGATGTAATTTTACTCATTCTGTTAAGCACTTTGGACCCTGCTGGTTGCTGTAAAGTGTTATATAAATACATTTAGATTGATTTTGATTGATAGATTGATTGGAAATGTCTTGCTATCGACGTATGTGCGTAACGTTTAGCCTACTGTTTTGATTGAGTATTAGCCTAAACAATAAATTCGGTAATCTGACTTTCATAACTCAGTGCCTAGCCTCTAACTGACATCACCGCACGTCACTGCCCTTCAGTAACATTCACACACTACTTTTGGCCAGGCATCCATGCCTACATGTACAGGTCCCATCAACTGTCCAATCGGCTATCCTAACACCAACCAGTCAAACTGCTATTGAAGGGCGAGTCTTGGCTTCCTGCCTCCATGATGGAAATTGTGGCAATGGTTTGTAAGACCATAGCTCAGTAGGCCACGATTGGGTGACACACTAAAATTGGTCTCAATGCTATTGCCTGTAAATTAAGCTAACCAAACTATTACCACTTTTACAAGCATCACAAGTAACATGATATGCATGGGTAGAAAGGATATCTTTACATTTCACAAGCTAGATCGACTAAAAGAAATGAATTAATGAGTCAACTGTGAACCCAGATGTGTTTTTGTGGCCCCAAGGCAGGCTAGTGTTGATGTACAGAACACAACTCTATAGGCCAGACATTACAGTCAATCATCTGGCAATCTGCACCATAAAATAAACTCAATAGAGGCGGTGGAGTGTCACACACACACAGAGTAGTACTCACAGACATCATATTAAGACCTATCTTTAAACATAATAACCGTGTCTTTTATTTGAGTCATTAAACACACAAACTTTCAATGTCATTTAAAACTGGCTCTAATCACATTCATCTGTTTAAACAGAGGCATGGAGAGACAGAGTGAGAGGGGATGAAAGACACGCCGAGTGAAGAGAGAGACTGTGGTGAGAGGGCTAATGAAAGAGTTGGCAGTGTTTACTCAAGCTGTGGAAAGTAGGCACGAGCACAAAGAAACAATGATAGAAGGACTGGGGAGGATGGATAGCAGCAAATAGCTGGTAACTACACGTTGGCTTTATCGTAAATTCTGAACAAAAGAACATGGCCTTTATTTACTACATCTGCACAGGCAGCCAGGGCTTAATTTGAAAAACTCCCTTCCTGTTTGCCGTAGGTAATTTAATTATATTTCTGTTGTCTTGATAGATTCAGGCAGGGGAGATTTTTACGTGGGGTGGCACGGGGAGGGGGGGCCAATACTCAGTCGTGGGGGGACATTTTACCACAATACAGCATAGAAAATCTGTTTAGGGATAAAGGACATACTGGATAGTATTGAAGAACACAAAACAACAACTTGCATCATTAAATTCACTTGTTTCATTTAAAACAATACATGTTTTATATAATCTCACTCTAACACAGAACTGTTGAGAACAAAGTTGCTGTGTTTTCATTTTTTAGTCAGTAGTTTTACAGCTGATTGTCTTAATTTGTTTACCACTTACAGATGGAGTCTGGAGATGATGTGGGGTACTTATTGTTTACTGTTAACATCTTACTTTACAAGCTTCAGGCTGTTGCAGCTAGCTCAGGGGAGGGACTGGATGACACTAGGTGGTACAGCCTGAGACATAAACAATAAAGAAATTGCCTTCTGCATATTTGTTTTACTTCCCTCCATTGTACCAAACTCGTACCGAACCGTGATGTCTGAACAGTGACCTCTGTGTACCGTTCCACCCCTAATTTACATATAATATATATATATATATTTGGTTTTCCACTTGGAAAAATACAATTGTACCAAAATGCGACATTACAAATCACGCAAGAACTTTCACTCCTCTTATTGGTCAGATGTGTCCGGGGGCAGGAGTAAGAAAGTAAACACAGGAAGAAGGTTCTGTGATTTCCTGCATAAAGCTGAGACACAACAGCATCTCTTAATGGACTGTTATAGAGCAAAGACAAGTTAAAAGTGCATGGTGTAATGTTTGCTCTTTCGTATAAATCTGTAATGTATTGGATTATTGATGACTGTGTACTAGAGAAACACAAGGAACTGATAGGAGTAATCATATGTGTTGTAGATACAGATGCTGTATGAGCAATCAACTGACTTATATACAGCAATGACATGTGCAAACAAGTGCTCACTGAACTAAGGAGAAGATCTCTGGACAAAAGACAGCGCCTTGTTTGGGACATTTTGACCTTGTGATCTATTGCACTTTAACCCTTGTGTTGTCTTCCCGTAGACCAACATTTTGTTTTTCTGGGTTAAAATTTGAAGTGAAAACCTCCAGACACTTTTGTAACTTTCCCAAAGTTCTTTGTTGATTTTAATGAACATTTTGTTGTTGTTTTGTAGACGTTTTTATAACCTTTCCCGAAGTTCTATCTCACTTTTTACAATGTCTTTGTCCATTTATTCTGCGGTTTTTGGGACGTGTTTGTTGTTTTTTTCCCTGTATTTCTGTCACTTTCTCTTAAACGTTTTTTTTTCTTCAAATACTATAAAATTATATAAAACACCCAAATTCAATGAAAATAGCGAACCAATCTGTTATTTTACTTGTGGAGAGCATTGTAGGGAATCATCCACGTTATGTTTTTTTTTTATTATTATTAATTTAATTTTTTATTTGGTTGAAGGAAACCCAAAATTTCTGATTTAGAAACTTGAAAAATCTAATTTGACCCAGAGGACAACAGGAGGGTTAAGAAAGACTCTATGCACTTTATTATATGCACTTTACTAGCCCATTTGCACTGATACATTTCATTAGTACGTTTGTAATTGTTAACTTTGTTTAGCTTTATTTAGTTTTTTGTGTGTTTTTTTTCCTGTTTTGGTCTCTAATAAGGTATGTAGCCTACTGTTTATGACTTGTGTTTAGTAAAAACTTTAATAAAAAAAAGAAAAGGGGAGGGGGAGGTTGCACTCTTTACCTGAAATGACAACTGACAGCAGAAGGTAGAGGGATGCGATTGGATCGTAAAATTAATGGCCAATTCTGGTTGGTTTTTGAAAAGTGAAAGCTTCAAAACAGCTGATCAGTTTCTGGAAGAGAGAGAAGCCTTCTTGAAAGAATTTCCACTGAGCTTCATTTTAGTACTTGCCATTTATCTCCTGCTCACAGTTTTTACTTGGCTTTTATTAGGCCTGCGTAAACTTTGTCATTTTACATTCCAAATAATCTAATACACCAAAAGGGAATTGGATTTTGCGATGCGCAAGCATTTAAGACTTCCTTCTGAAATAAATGAGTTTATGTTTTGCTGTGCAACCTTTCAGTCTGTTTGAGTATTTTCTTCACAAGTCAGTGAGAGAGAGCAGGTTGGGGCATATTGTAATTACCCGCTGCATTAAAACCACTGTGTTATGGATCACAGGGGGAATGGTCGTCTCCTTCAGTGGTCATTACTCTAGGTGAATCCAGCTTAGACAGAGGGCAGCGTGAAGGGGACTGGAAAGAGTTTGTATGATTATTGGCCAAAAACTCAACATCTCACAAATACATCCATTTGTATAGACCTGGCAATGAAAATCCTCTCTTGAGAACAGCAGAACACACATGTACCTTATTGATGACTATTATTACTGTGACTTTAACCCTCATGTCGTCCTTGGGTCAAATTGACCCGTTTTCAGTTCATTTTATTTTTTCTGTTACAAAAAATGGGCCGTCAAAATAAGCGCTGAAAATCAACAACATTAAAAATATAAAAAAACTTTGGAAAAAACACCCAAAAACTTCAAAAAAAGCACCCACAAGATTGAAAAGGTGCCAAAAATGTCGAAAAAAGCGATAATAATGTTTGAAAAAAGTGACCATTGTTGATGGGAAGACAACACAAGGAACAAAAAAAGACAAGAAATGGTTTCCAATAATCTAATTTACAATAAAAAACAAAGAAACCGTAATTCCAAATGACATCTCATTTGGGTTGTGATATAAACTAGCCTCCAATACAAGAGAGTGACCGGTATTTCTGTTATGGCCAAGACATTTGGTTCTCCTAATGGCACAATTAGAAGACAACACAAAATTCCTGGAATAGCAGCCCTACTGGAGTTGTTTGTTTGTGTCTCTTCTTTCTTTCCTGTTTTCTTTCTTCTTTTTCTCCTGCCATCGCTCCCCTTTGTCTGGGGCTGGCCGTTTGAGGAGAGCTGTTCCCTGACCTTCTGCTGTGGAGAGTGATGACAAGGACGGCACACGCTCACCTTGACATTCAGCATGCTAAATGGCTTCTTCCACAGCCAGTCAGCAAACACGGAGAAAGGCCGACAGGGAGGCAGTCATCACTGGAACTAGATGCTGGCTGGTGTCTGTCTGTGTGTGTGTGTTTCTGTTTCTGCCGGAGTACAGTAGGATGGACCCTATACATTCTCATTCTTGGTCGTGTGCGTTTAGTGTTTGTTTCTGACAAAACTTGTCTCCTTTAGCGTCTAGCCCAGGGGTTCTCACACTTTTTTCAATAATAACATCCCCTCTGAATTATGTTTTTAAGCCAAGTACCCCCTGACCAGCGCCAACGATTTTATCCATCTATATCAAGAGGAACAATACAAACCTAAAAAAGGTGTACATCATAGTCACGTTCTAACTGTTTTGTCGAGCTGCTGCTCTGCCCGGTGCGTTCCGTACGGACACTAAAGGATGATTTTTTTCGTTGATATCTGAAGCCACTGACCAAGCATCGGTATTTTACGGGCTGGGTGTGAGCATGGGTAGGATGGACAGTGTCAGATATACTATAAAGGAGAGGAGGGGTGACTCTAGCAGGTGGTTTTAAAACTGCCATGGGGGGGGGAGTTTTATTATATATATATTTTTTTTCATAATTATTTATTGGGCATTCCAACCTTTATTTTGACAGGACAGCTGATGAAATGAAAGGGGAAAGAGCGAGAGGGGGATGACATGCAGTAAAGGGCCGCAGGCTGGAGTCAAACCCGGGCTCGCTGTGTCGAGGAGTAAACCTCTATATATGGGCGCACGCTCTACCAACGGAGCTATCTGGGCGCCCATGGGGAGAGTTTTATTAGGTTTTTTGAGTTTATTGGCATGCAAAGGTTGTGCAGATATAAGCAACATACAGTGCTGCTCATGAGTATAGGAACCCCTGCTTAAGTTGACTGAAAAGAGGAATAAAAAAATCATCTTTTGGAAATTCATAATGCTTTAATGCCTTAATTAAAAAATGAGGAAAAATCCAACCTTTAAGGACAACAATTTTCTTTGTGAATGAATAATGTATCGAAAATAAATAAATGTTCTTGCTTAAAATACAGGGGGCACACGTATAGTAAGTAAGTAAGTAAGTAAAATTTATTTATAAAGCGCTTTTCTCAGATAAAAATCACAAAGTGCTGTACAAAAGAGCAAGCAAAAAACAAGCAGTATAAAATATATACAGATATACAAAATTAAAATGACAATGACAAAAAAACCCATCAACCAAAAGCCTTCTTAAACAGACATGTTTTCAGATTATTTTTAAAAGAGACGACAGTGTCTGCAAGACGCAAGGACAGGGGCAGGGCTTTCCACAGTCTGGGAGCAACAGACTGAAATGACATGTCACCACGAGTTTTATAACGAGTCTTAGGGACTGTAAGTAGGTTCTGGCCAGAAGAACGAAGAGTGCGGCCAGGGGAATACGGTTTCAAAAGGTCCAGTATGTAATGTGGGTCCTGGCCGTTTAAGGCTCTGTAAATCAGCACTAAAATCTTAAAATCAATCCTGAATTTTACAGGGAGCCAATGGAGGTCCAACAAGACAGGGGTAATATGACCTTCGAGGGGCACCTGTTAAAAGTCTGGCAGCAGAATTTTGAACAATTTGCAATTTGTTTAGAGCAGACTTATTCAAACAGGTAAAAACAGCATTGCAGTAGTCGAGTCTTGTTGATATAAAAGCATGAATTATCATTTCCAGGTCCTTCTTTGACAACATTTTGCGAATTTTAGAGATGTTCCTAAGATGAAAGAAGCAATTTCGAACAAGCTGTTTTGAGTGTGTCTCCAGGGACATGGCCTGGTCAAACACAACCCCCAGGTTTCTTAGGCTGGATTTGACAGAAGGGCCCAGAGAGCCAAGCTGCTGTTTGATCAGCGGGATCTTATGGTTTGGGGCAAAAATCAGCGTTTCAGTCTTGTTGGAATTTATCTGTAAGCAGTTTGTGGCTAGCCAGTCTTTGATGGAGGAGACACACTCTAGAAACAGAGGCAGACGGTGAAATTCAGCATCATTAAAAGAACAATACAGCTGAACATCGTCAGCGTAGAAGTTGTACGATACATCTTTAAAACAGCGGATAATTTGACCAAGAGGCAAAATGTACAGTAAGAACAAAATAGGGCCCAGAACTGAACCCTGTGCCACTCCGCAAGACAAATTTGTCACATCAGACTGAACATTATTTACAGCAAGATTGAAAGTTCTATTACAAATATAGGATGAGAACCACCGAAGGACAGATCCTGATAGTCCTATCTCATTGTGAAGCCTATTGATCAATATGCCGTGATCCACAGTGTCAAAAGCCGATGTCAAATCTAAAAGTACAAGTACAGTGTAGCGGCCAGAGTCTGCTGCCATCATCACATCACTAGAGACTTTGATTAGGGCTGTTTCAGTGGAGTGAGATTTTCGAAAGCCAGATTGAAAAGTATCAAACAAGTTGTGTTGCTCCATAAAGGAGGTCAGCTGGCATGCAACTACTTTTTCCAAAATTTTGGAGATAAATGGAAGTTTCGATATGGGCCTGTAGTTTTTGGGTTCAGAAGGGTCAAGATTGGGCTTTTTAAGGACCGGATTTACCACTGCGTGTTTGAAGTAGTTTGGAACTGTGCCAGATTTAAGTGACAGGTTAATTATTTTTTCCACACAGGGGCCGACGATGTCAAATATTTTCAAAAATAGATTTGTTGGGACGATGTCAGCAGGGCTTAAAGACGGTTTCATATTTCTTGTTATGGTCTTCACATCCTGTAGGCTGACAGGAGTGAAGGACGACCAAGACGACACTGAGGAGAACTCAGTGAAAGAACCACAAATGAGTGGAGCATTAACACTGGCCCTAATGTCATGTACTTTATTCAAGAAAAACATCAAAAAGTTGTTACAGTCCTCATGTGTGTACACAGGCACAAGAGGAGCTGGAGGCGCAGTAAGCTTTTCAATGGTGTCAAACAAGACTTTTGGATTTTTCTTATTTCCTGACACAAGGTTAGAAAAATATGCTGAGCGGGCCTGCTTTATAAGTTCATTTAGATCTAGCATCATGTCTTTTAAATGGAGTCTGTGTACCTCTAATTTAGTGGCTTTCCACAGATGGTATACACACCACCAAATGTTAAATTTCCATAGAGGCAGGAAGAATTTTATTATTAAAGGCCAGTTATTTCATGGATCAGGATACTATGCATCCTGATAAAGTTCTCTTGGCCTTTGGAATTAAAATACCCCCTCCCCCCCATCATCACATACCCTTCACCATACCTAGAGATTGGCATGGTTTGATTTCAGTTAGCCTAATGCCTGGTTTGATTTGCATTAAGAGATGATTTTATGGAAAGTGCCGCATGCCACTCTCTAGGTCAATTCTCCTTCTCACGTACAAATCTCTGCATGCCCCTGGCCCCAGAGTACTTCTCCGACCTCCTCCTTCCATACACCCCACCCCAATACCTGTGCTCCTCAGACGCTGGCCTTTTCTCCATTCCCCACACCGGACTCTGTACCTTCAGAGACAGAGCCTTTAGTGTTGCAGCCCCATCCCTCTGGAGCTCCCTCCCTGCACATATCCACAATGCTACATCCCTGGATGTGGTTAAAAAAAACTCCTGAAACACCACCTGTTTACCACAGCCTACAACCTCCTTCAGCTTGGCCACAGTACTTCTTTGTTCAATTGAAGATAATTACTTCTGCTGAAGAGTCCATTGCTTTTTTTTTTAATCCTCCGTGTCCTCCTAGGCTACTAGCAACATCATAGAAGAGCGGTGGAGGGGTGTTGCACGTTCACGGAAGGCTTGTATCATGTTAATGCGCTGACAGTTTTGTTGTCATTACTTAGAATTCCTCAAGGGGGCAACAGAAACTACGCACTATAACTATATAGTTACTATATAGTTGCATTATATTTATATTTAAATCGTAAATCTCAGACTATACTCATATTGTCTGCTCCAGCCCTCTTTATAATTGTTATTGTATATTTCTTGTAGATTTGTAAATGATATTGTATTGGTATTCTATATACTTTTTGTTATACAGTATTTTTTATATTTCTTACTGTCCTTTCTGGTTGTGTTCTTTACATGTTAAGTGAGCGTTGTACTTTGAGAGCAAAGATGAACCGGAGTCAAACCTGGCCAATAAAGCTGAATCCGATTCTGAGCTTAAACTAGTTGTTTTGGAGTCTAAACTTAACTGCCGTTGCTGCAGGATAGTCACACACAATCGGAAAACTTAACTGCAGCAGCCGCTGAAATGACTGTAACCTCACTGTGCCAAGTACGCGGCTCACAGCCCCCTTTTTTCAGCTACATTTTAAATGTAAAGACCGCTTAGCTCAGTCCGTAGGGAGTTGGGTTGGGAACCAGAGATTGTGGTTCAAGTCCAAGTACGGACCAAAATATGGTGGTGGACTGGTAGCTGGAGAGGTGCCAGTTCACCTCCTGGGCACTGCCAAGGTGCTCTTGAGCAAAGCACTGAACCACCAACTGCTCTGGGCACCTTTTCATGGGCAGCCCCCCCACTCTGACATCTCTCCATTTAGTGCATGTATAGGTACTGAGCATGTGTGTGTAATTCAGGCCTGAGTGTAATAACAAAAGAGTGTAAATTGTAATTTTCCCTTATTATTATTATTATTATTATTATTATTAATGGTTTTATGACTTGTAGTAAATGAACTAAAACATATGGTATGGTCCTTAAATTTTGTTTTGAGATAACACATCTAAACCAAGTACCAAATATTTCCACAAAGTGTGATGTTCTTTCAACATCATACATTAAACCTCTGTTTCAGGCTACTGAAGTTGATTCCTCACTTAAACCAGCTCCAGCCTAATAATACTAAAAATAATAATTAATTTATAGACGCCTTTCATAGAACTCAAGGACACCTTACAGTTGAAACAAGCAAAAAAAAAATACAGTTCAAAAGACATATATAATTAAAAAAACATTTAGAAAATATAGACAGAAAGGAGGTTTTAAATGGGGGGGGGACTCTGTGGTGAGGATAGAGGGAAGAAGTTTCGAAAGTGAAGAGTAAACCCTTCTATTGTTAACTATTTTTTTGCAATCCAGGACCTGGGGATCATGACAGAGGTTGTCCTCTCAAACAACAAAGTGTGTCTTCCCGGCTCACTGTCCCCTTGTCCCTAATGAGAGAAGACGGCGCCGGGTGAAAACAGCGCTAACCTTTCTGCTTGTTTACACTCTCCGCTGACAGGACCAGAGGGTGGGCCGGAACGAGGGATGAGAGGAGGCGGAAGATAGAAACAAGGAGGTGACCTCTCCAAAGTTTACACCCCCCCCCCCCCGCATCCCCACGAGAGTCTGCGCCGGGGCCTTAATGAGGGACCCGGTGGAATTGTTGGGACATCGCCTCAAAGAGCACTGGGATGTTGAGACTGCCCAGGAGAGGCGAGGGGGAAGAAGAGAGAGTGTGTGTTTGTGTGTGTGTGTGTGTGTGTGTGTGTGTGTGTGTGTGTCTGGCTTTTGTCTCTGTTACCGGAGCAGCTTTCTAGAAGGTAATGCACCCTGGGAGAGCAGCTATAGTCACTGCGGAGGATGTTTGTGAAAGTTCTCTTTTCTTAGATGTTTGTAGAGGCTTGCTTTGTTTTTAACGCCAGGCCTCCTCTCTCACACTTTTACGTTTGCAGAAGCACAGCATTCAGTGACAAATATGTTTTAGAAGTCACTCATTTTTCTCTTTTTCTATATGTAATAAATCCCCTTTAGCACTCAGAGTGTCATCTTTCAGCACAGGGTTCCTAATTTCATCTTTTCTAACTCAAACATTAAGTGTAATTTCCTGTAAATGAGGTTCATTGACCATAAATTAAAAAAATAACTGTAAAACTAAAGTTAATAAGAAAGTGTTGCATAGTGTTGAAAATGTAAAAGAAAAAAGAAAAACAATGATAAAAAGCGACAACAAAAGTGTTGATTTTCAATTTGGACGGGAAGACAACACAAGGGTTTAGAAGTCTATACATTTTTTAAAACGAGCGCTTTTGTGAACATAAATACAAGCTGCACAGTTGTCCTTGTAGCCTGTTTCTCCACCGCCACCGAGACAATGTCATAGATTGTTGTTGTCATCAGTCACTTAGACACAAAAACATGGGAAAATAGGGTCCAGGTTGATAAAAATGGAAGTTGCCCTTTAAGGGCGACAACGGCAGCGAGTAGAATGAAAGACCGCGGAACCCTCGTGTTGTCTTCCTGTCAAAATCAACGCTTTTGTTGACGCTTTTTATTGATGTTTTTAACTTTTTCTTACCTTTTTGTCCCTTTGTTCAACACTTTTTTTTTCAATGTTCGTCACTTTCTTTGACGTTTTAACACTATGTAACACTTATCTGTAGTTTTACAGTTTTTTTTTGGAATTTATGGTCAAACCTCAGGTTGGGAAATCATACCTAATGTTTGAGTTAGAAAAGCAGAAATTAGGAATTATTTAGAGTAAAATTAAAGGAATGTATGTTGATGGATAATCACAAAACCACTTTAATTGTTTTTCAAATGCTATAAAATTTAATAAGACACCCCACAATTAACGAAATTAGACATTTGTACTTGTCAAAGAGCGTTGTGTGGAATCAATCATGTTATTTTGGGTAATTACAAAAAACATTGATATAGGAAAACGGGTCAATTTGACCCGAGGACAACATGAGGTTTAAGGAGGTTGGTTGTGGTGGTGGATGGGTCAAACAACACAGGACTTTCACCCCGTTCTTGTCCCGCGTGTCACTGAAACGTACATTTTATAACCCCACCCACCATCTTTTCCTAAACCTAACTGTCCCGTTCCTGTGCCACACGTCAGTTAAACATATGTCCGCAACCCAGAGCGTCAAAAAGTGACACCAAGAGTCCTGACCAAACACGTCTGAGTATTCTTTTTTATTTTGGAAGTTAAAGTAATACTAATAGTGATAACATGAAGTAATATTTCAATCTACACAGCTCTTCAATCTTCAATCTGCCAAGAGTCCTGACCCAACATATCTAAATATTATTCTTTTTTATTTTTTTGAGGGGGGAATTTAAGGTTTTTATTTGTGATGGACACCTTAGACATGAAGGGGAGAAAGAGGGGAAAATGTCATGCAGCAAAGGGCTGCGTGTTGGAACTGAACCCACGGCCGCTGGGTCAAGGACTGAGCCTCTACACATGGGCGCTGCTTTACCACGTGAGCAACTCAGGCACCCATTCCAAATATGTGGTCACTGTACTTCATATTTTGGAGTTAAAGATACTTCCTCACAAAAAAATTCCAAATTCTGTTTCTGTTTTTCAGCTCTCCTTTAAAACACACAGTGTTTGAATTAGATTTTTAACAAGGTGTGTCAATCCTCAATGATTTACAATAAGGAAGCCAAATAAAGTTCATAATCAAAGATTTATTTTTTATTTCTTAAAAGTACATTAAAGTACATTTAATGACAGACAATAACTTTTGATACAATACTTTAGTATGTTCAGTAAATATCAGATACTCTAAGACTTTTACTTATTCTAAAAGGTGACTCTAACTTCCACAACAAGTTAAAGTCATTTTCTGGTACAATACTTGTACTTCTACTACAAGTATTGTAGTATTTCAAGCATAATTTGGGTCGCTGGAAAAAAGAGAAGAAATGCAGCAACACTGGCATATCACACTGGCCTACTGAGTAGAATGGGCAGGCCCACTTATCGTGTGTGTGTGTGTGGTGGGGGTTGGGGGGGGGCTGGATAATTAATCATAACCAACACCATACTGTAGTTCAAGTGGAGAGCGGGAGCAGCCCCCTTCCCAAGTGGATCAGCCTAGACAGATCCTTCAAAATCGCATACATTAATTGAAATATTAAGCAAAGCCTATGTGAAAACCGTTGCCAAAAATGGAGAAAAATAGTAAGAAGAGAAAAGGAGGGGCAGAAAAAAAGATATTTTCCTGATAGGAACAGTCTTGTATACATAAGTGTATATGTGCATTGTATAATGTACTTTATACAAGACTGTTCCTATCGGAGTGGTGAAGGTAGAGACAAAGAGCCCTTGTGTGTTTGTCCAATGAAGTTTAATGTGTCTACCAGACAACATGCTAGAGAATGACTGAAAGCTTTAAAAAGTCCCAGTCAGGGATTTATTTAGCTACTTTGTAACATTCCTGACTCACTTAAGCCAAACATAAACCCATCCACCTTGCTTTCCTGACTCTGGGGTTAGCTTAAGTTGTACAGTTTACCCGATTGATGTATACACAGCTGTTTCACTGACTAAGATGGGTCATATCGTGATTTTATTTGGTAAAAATAAAGTTTGGGGTACACTTATGTTTTTCCAAAATTAGTTAAATCTTGATTATTTTCAACAAACTGTTAACTCAGTTACTCTTTTTTTGTCTATTTGTTTGACTGTAGTGGCTGTAATTCGGCACCAAAGTTGAATTTTGGGAAAGAGACTTCAGATATGGTATTAGGAGACCACTAAGGTCTATATAAAAAAGACTTCAGATACAGTATTAGGGGACAACTAAGGTCTATATAAAATAGACTTCAGATACAGTATTAGGGGACCACTAACGTCTATATAAAAGAGACTTCAGATACAGTATTAGGGGACAACTAAGGTCTATATAAAAGAGACTTCAGATACAGTATTAGGGGACCACTAAGGTCTATATAAAAGAGACTTCAGATACAGTATTAGGGGACCACTAAGGTCTATATAAAAAAGACTTCAGATACAGTATTAGCGGACCACTAAGGTCTATATAAAAGAGACTTCAGATACAGTATTAGGGGACCACTAAGGTCTATATAAAAGAGACTTCAGATACAGTATTAGGGGACCACTAAGGTCTATATAAAAGAGACTTCAGATACAATATTAGGGGACCACTAAGGTCTATATAAAAGCATCCAATTGGGACCTTTAAGTAGACGTACTAAAATACATTGTAGACATACTCTGTTACAAGTAAGCTAATTTCAAACTATCAGCTCCACACAACTCTCTCTGTATTTCTCAGTATGACCATGTTTACAAGATTGTGGGGTACAGTGACTTTCCTGCATGGAAATTTGAGTTAAGATGATGACCTCTTCTGAAGAGTCCATCATGTTTTTTAACCCTCCATGTCCTCCTTGGCTGCTAGCAACTGCATTAAGTAGGGATGGTGGTGTTGGGGGGGCTTCGTAACATGTGGACGCGCCAACAGTGTTGTTTTCATTACTTAGAATTCCTCATAGGGGCGACAGAAACTATGCACTGTAGATTTAAAGGTCCTTTACGTGATACCACACGTTAGTAAGTAAAAGTATGTACAGTAAGTATCATCAGGAATATGTACTTAAAGTATTAAAAGGAAAAGTACTTAATGAATCAAGGCCTTGAAGATCCATGTTAGCATTAAAGGACTGTAAACTGCAGATAAAAAAAAAATTAGTCTATGTTGTTCAGCGGATGGTAAAATAGTGATGTACTATGTCTGCATTTAGTCTTTAATTGTAACAATGACTTCTTCTTACTGCAAACTGTCCTGGGACACTCCGACCGTCTGCTGAGTCAATGACTGGAGGAACTGGGAAAGCGTTTAGTCCA